>CM022880.1:1483223-1518476 GCA_012654025.1 Pachypsylla venusta | reverse complement strand
AGCTTCCACCAAGCCACGTGTTCAGTTCAGGAAAAAGATGAAAGTCACTGGGTGCTAAGTCAGGACTGTATGGCGGATGATCGAAAATGTCCCTTCCAATTTGTTCGAGAAGCCGTTGAGTTGATCCAGCAGTGTGTGTGGCATTGTCATGGATCAGAACAACTCCAGCGGTCAGCTTTCCTCTTCGTTTGTTCTGAATGTCTCTACGCAAACGTTGTAAATTTTCACAATAAACAGCTGCAGTGAAACAGTAATCATCTTTTTCGTGAACTAAAGGCGGGGCTTGGTGGGAAGTGCTTTCAAACCAATGACGACATTCAAACCAACGTCAAGGACTACTTGAATTCATTGGCGGCACTTTCTTTGAAGAGGGTATTGCAAAGATTGTCCACAGATATGACAAATGCCTCAATCTCTTCGGTGATTATGTCGAAAAGTAACCGTAAGTGTACTAACCTTTAGGTAATAAAATTATTGTTTTCGATGAACTTGTCTTTTATTTATAGCCAATCGGAGATTGAAAAAAAAAACGACCCTCTTATTTTTCTTGTGCGAGATTATTATAGAATACTTAGTTACTTTAAAATCCATTTTTTTTTTTTCAGCCTGCATTGACCGCATGTGTGATACATTTATGGGCATGCCAATAGTTGTAAAAACTGTTCCTCTGTTTGTTAAGGATCATTGGACAAAGTGAGTACAAGAATGAAAGTTTGTGTGTGTGTAACGGTAAGAGATGGAAAAAATTATATGAATGGGAACCCCCTTCCCTAAATTGTAGGTTCAGACATAAGAAAAAATATCTGAATACCACAATGTCGTACCATTTTCAAGAAAAATATTTGAACATAAAAATGTCGAACAATTTTAAAGCTACGCTGACTTTTTTGTTCAAATTCGTCAAGTATAAAATTTGTAATATTACTGAGGAAGAAATTGAGTTAAATCGTGTTTGATCAGTCAGAGGGCTTTCTTTACCTCATGAAATGAAAAACTTGATCTTTCAAAAGGCAAAACCTTAGTATAGGTTTTATTTTATAAGAATTTCTCGTGTATGAAAATTTAGAACAGAATGAGGAAAATGTCAGTTGTCACAAATTTGGTGCAATAGAAAACTGACCAGTAATATTTGGTGGTCGACTTTCGTCGGCGATAACTTTGACTATCACCACACCTCAGGAATAGTTAAAGTAAATGTGGATAAGCGCTGACTGGCCAGCTATTTATTATTATTATTGAAAGTTTTTAAGCCAGCATAAAATATCAGTTCTAAATGTCAGTCATAATTCATTATTGAAAAATCTTAAGGTAAATCCACATTTTGTCGATCGACACTGTCGTTCGACAAAGGCGACATGTCCACACATACCACTGCTGTGTGGACGTATTTTGTCAATTTTTCATGTGTAGAATCCCAGAGTTGGGGTCAGTCTCTGTACATTTCAATGAAACTGAGAGTTTGTTCTTCAGTAAAGTTCAATTTGATGCTTTTATTAGCACACAATAATATTAATATACTTAAAAAAGAAATAAAAAAGGACTTAGGTTATTATTCGGATGTCTCACTTCTCCGCTTCCTTCTATGGGAAGAGGGGGAATATTAGTTAGGTTAGGTTAGAAGTGAGACCGAATATTTAAATATTTAAATTTCATATTTAGGGATAAATATGAACATTTAAGTTTTACGTTGAAAAATTATTTCACATAATTATTTCACAAAAAACTAAGTGTTTAAAGCTTTTTTTGACACGTTCTACACGTCCACACTTCAATTTTATTCATTCGACTCGAAATCTTGTCATAAAAAAATCCACTTCATTCGGGTTACATTCGACTCGACAAATGTCGATCGACACGTCCACACTATGTCGACTGTGTCGATCGANTTGTTTTTTTTTTTTTTTTTTTTTACTTTATAAATATATTCTAATAATGTTTCCTTTCAGAATTTTTATTCGACAAACAAAAGAGATTAATTTCGAAGATCCGTCATCAGTTTGGACTTATCTTCGACTATTGTGTGTATACAAACTTTTTCTCCTCTGGTTTCGAATTGCCAGTCAATGTTCGAGCACCGTAGTTGAAATGATGTGTTTGAAGCGGCACACGGAATTCATTTATTTGTTTGCCATGAAACATATGAAAGCTCCGGTGAATATTCGAGATGTGTTTAAATTCATTGACCCAGATACTGACTTAGAAGAGATAGAATCAATTACACCATATTTATTGAAATCAAATCTTAATGTGAATACAATTCATACGGTAAGCATATTTTATTTAAAATGAATTGCCATTCAGATATGGTTGCAAAAAATCACGAAAATGTATTGTATGTCCTTCCGGTGGAAAGTGTTTACGCACTTTTTTTTATATATAAAATTAAAGAGAGTCCTCTGTAGGGTAAAACTTCCGAATCGCGGCTTTTTCGAAAAATTAACTTTTTTTTTTTTGAAAATGGCTTGAAATGGCCTATTTTCAAGAAACTTTAACGAATTTTTCGGGCGCGAAGTGTTTTGCGTTGTAGAAAAAAAAAATGTTTTACCCACTAGGTCAAACTTTTATGGACCCATAAATCGAGGCATGGCCGATCAAAACGTTTCCTAACCTCTGTGGGGGGGGCGTTCATCTTAACGCTTCCCCCAGACAGGTTAGGAAACGTTTTGATCGGCCATACCTCGAATTATGGGTCCATAAAAGACTCGTTCAATTTTTTTTCGAAAAAGCCGCGATTCAGAAGTTTTACCCCCTGTAGGTACATTTTTTCATACAGTATGAAATTCAAGGTCAACCAAAATCGATAACACTAAAAAAAACAGACAATCAGTTCCTGAGCTACATTTCAAAGTTACTTTTTTTTTAGAAATAGCACTGGTACAATGTTAATTTGAAAATGTCTGAATTCGTAAAACGGATTTTGGGTTTATCCTAGGTTTCAATTTCAAAATGTTAGGTGGACGGACATTATGATCACCCTATAGACATGATGATAATATTAGATAGCGGGTATGTACTTAGCCATAGCAAAGCGCATCTGGAAACTATTGCTACTGAGGGTGACAACATTAGATTGCCGCTTTGTACTTAGCCATAGCAAAGCACAACTGGAAACTATTGCTACAGAGAGTGACTGCATTAGATTGCCGCTATGTACTTAGCCATAGCAAAGCGCAACTGGAAACTATTGCTACAGAGAGTGACTACATTAGATTGCCGCTATGTACTTAGCCATAGCAAAGCGCAACTGGAAACTATTGCTACAGAGAGTGACTACATTAGATTGCCGCTATGTACTTAGCCATAGCAAAGCGCAACTGGAAACTATTGCTACAGAGAGTGACTACATTAGATTGCCGCTATGTACTTAGCCATAGCAAAGCACAACTGGAAACTATTGCTACAGAGAGTGACTACATTAGATTGTCGCTATGTACTTAGCCATAGCAAAGCGCAACTGGAAACTATTGCTACAGAGTGTGACTACATTAGATTGCCGCTATGTACTTAGCCATAGCAAAGCACAACTGGAAACTATTGCTACAGAGAGTGACTGCATTAGATTGCCGCTATGTACTTAGCCATAGCAAAGCACAACTGGAAACTATTGCTACAGAGAGTGACTACATTAGATTGCCACTATGTATTTAGCCATAGCAAAGCGCAACTGGAAACTATTGCTACAGTCAGTGACTACATTAGATTGTCGCTATGTACTTAGCCATAGCAAAGCGCAACTGGAAACTATTGCTACAGAGTGTGACTACATTATATTGCCGCTATATACTTAGCCATAGTAAAGCGCAACTGGAAACTATTGCTACAGAGAGTGACTACATTAGATTGACACTATGTACTTAGCCATAGCAAAGCGCGACTAGAAACTATTGCTACAGAGACTGACTAGTTATCATAATTAATACGTTATCTGTTTTTTGTTTCATTTTGCAGAAAGTCAAGGAGCTTATGAAAAACGAGGATGTGATTTCACTTTTGGATTTGACCCCAAATGATAAGAAAAACAGTACAAATATTGCTCACAAGTTTTCTGATCTGGAATTACAAGAGGTAGGATAAGTCATCAATGACATACGGTCTCGACTTTGTGAGTGAATTCGATATGCTTGTATTTGATAAGCTGTCAGTTTATTAAAGTTATACTTCTTTAGGCGCGTTATGAAAAAATGATGAGAGTTAAATTTAAATATTGTATTTTCTTATTCTATATCCATAGAACATGGTGGCTCAGTGGCAAGACCTCTGGCAAGACTATGACCTCTTCATAGTTGGTAGGTTCTGAGTTCACTCCCGGGTGGGGTAGTATGTTTTTTTGAAATATTATTAAAATATATTTTTAAAAAGAAGTATAACTTGTCACGCGCGTACGTAAGTATACGCACCCATTTTTTTTTTTTTTTTTAACTCGCTTTTTTTATATTCAAGTCAGTTTATTATTTTCAATAATGAACCTTTTGAATCGGCTACGAAAAACACCCCAATATTTGATGTTTTACGTGTCAAAGTATGAATGGATTGAATGTATGTATGATCTACATACATTCAATCCATTAATCGAATAAAATATCAAATTTTTGCCCGAAAATCCGGGGATTGGATTCGACATCCAATCCCGGGATTGCCATTGATATAATAAAAACAAACAAAAAACATATTTTTTTTATTGAATTTGAAAATGAGACCACAATACTCCCAATACATCAACCTTGAACGTTACATGAAAGTCGATGTGCTGCGATCTGGCATGCAATAAAAAAAATGCAAAATCCTTTTCTTCTTTGTGTAGACCGAATGAACGGATGACCGATGTGTTGTTTGTATGACTCATACGAATTATCCAAAAATAGGTACCTAAGCAGTCAAACAAAGCAGTCGTCAGTATTTTACTTGTTTCCGTTTCTTTTTATCTTTTGACTTGTAAAAGTGCGCAAAGGCTTAATTTCTAATGTTCTGATATATTCTAACATCTTTTTTGAACGTAAAACCTTGTGTTCGGTGTGACTTTAAAATGGACGGTTTTATATCGCACAAAAAAGATTCAGATCCTTCATCCGTTTGGAGTCATTTTTTAGTGTCCAAAGATGGTAAAAATGCAAAGTGTAAAAAATGTGATGCTATTTTGAAAACTCTTGGTGGTTTTACAAAGGTTGATTTTTTATTTTTATTTTATCTACTTATTATAGTAACTACCTACTTCTACTTGATTTTTGGAAGGTTCAAAAAAATTTTCTAATCCCGGGATTGCGATCTTTTCAGTCCCGAAACTTCGGGATTATCAAGAAGGTTCGGGATCATACTCTCTACTCGGCAATTTGGAATCACTCGACTCTCTGCCGTGGGAGAAAGATTGGTACCATAATTTATTATTTTTTAATCATGCGAGGATAATTAAATTTACTTTTTCCCGTGCCGGTGTCATGCCTACAATCCAGGGCTGCGGAGCCGGAGCCAAGGAGCCGTGTGATTTTGTATAAAGGAGCTGGAGCCCCTTTTTCTTATAAAGAGGAGCCGGAGCCAGAGTTTTTATCGACGGCTCCGCAGTCCTGCTACAATCATTTAAAATAGTTTTGTAACGATAGTAAGATACGAGTCCCCCTAAAAATAATGAAATTCATCGTCATTAAAGACTATCCTATGTCCTTCTGCATTATGCCCACAATCATATAACAAAGGTTTGCCACCGGTTGAATTGATCTGGTAGTTTTTTTCAGTTAGCGGTGACAAGAAAATCAATTTCTGTCTTTATATAACGGTAAGATTAAATTATCCGAATACGTAATTTCTTCGAATCTCATTATAGCTTACTAACTTCCATAGTGTAAAAGAAATCATACATGAAACTGTGAGAAGTTACTTGAGGGGTGACATCTTGCTGAGTCCACCTGAGCTGATGGTGTAAAATTACAGAGAAAGCTACTCTTACTATATTTATGTTACTGTTGTGATTATGTTGCAGTGATTAACAGGGTTTTNTTTTTTTTTTTTTTTTTTTTTTTTTTTTTTTTTTTTTTTTTTTTTTTTTTTTTTTTTGTCTTTTTTCCAATTAAATTTTATCTAGGTGGTTTTGGTTAATTTTGTAGGATCCTCGGATGGCCGCGATAACTATTTCTTCTATCGCACTTCGTGGTATTTTGAATTTATTCCTAAATTCTTCGAAGAATTGCGTCATTCCTCCACGGGCTCCTATGAATATACCTATTATTGAAATATTTGTTTATACAATAATTTTGCTTGAAGTCTCTTACATCTGGCTCTCATCTCTACAGTCTCATACATATGGCTACCATCGGAAAGGATGATTTATAAAACTATTTCTAGGTAAATATTACAACAATGAGCCGTTGTACATTGTACTGTTAACACAAGATTTGGTTTTTTCTTTCAGTGGACGGCTGATGAAAATGTTTGCAACATATTCAGCGACGAAGATGAGGATTTCTTACGAACATTTTCTTTAAAACGAATCTACGATGAAGCTCAGAAAGATTTTCCGCACGAAATATTATGTCGATCTAAAATTTCTGACGCGAGCATTCATTCAGTACATCCTACAAACAAGGAACTTTTATTAAATTCTGGAATTCAAGATCCGAAATCTGTTCAATCTGATGATTCTGATTCGAATCGAATCTCATCAACTGTTGACATTCTATCGGAATCGTTAGGTGGAAACAAAAAAAATCAATTGTTTGGTAACAGTAGTCCTTTTGTTAAAGATAAAACTTTGTATGAAGAGTTACTTTCGAAAATGAAAAATGGAAATATATCGATAGGAAAAACAAAATATGGAATAATACCTTTAATTGTAATGGAGGACGGTGAAAAATATTGTCCGTTTTGGAAAATGAATTCTATTAATAATAGTAATATGGACTGTTCTACGAGTAAGATTGTAGATACTAGTGACGATATAGTAAATGTACAGAAAAAATATTTATTTAGTAATACAACACTTGAGGAACAGAAAAAAGATGAGTCAACTAGTCATAAATTGTCACAAAGTGAACCAGAAGTTGTAAAAGTACCCAAATTTACATCTAAATGTTCTAGAAGAGGTAAAAGAACGGGACATTTAACCAGAAATCATACGAAAGATACTCAAAGTATAGAATCATCACGTCAAGAGACGAAATTATTAGAAGATTCAACAAAACAGAATATAGCAACATCACGGTCCGAAACGAAACTATTGGAAGGTCATACAAAAGAACATCAAACACTAGAAATCAAATCATTAGGAGACAAAAGTTCACCTGATATTGACACATCCGGTGTTGAAGTCTCTTTAGAAATAGAAAGTCCTATGCGTGATGATGTAAGATCCAAAATAAGTCAACTTAAATCATTACATTGTACAAAAACAAGAAAAGTAGAAATACAATCGAATTCAGATAATGAAAAGAAATTGTCAGCAACATCATCATCACTGACGCATGAAGATGAAAGTACGGTAATTATGCATACGGATACGACAAGTGACGATCAATTGGATGATGCAAGAGCAATATTTTATAATGAAGATGGTATTGAGGAAGGAGGTATTGACATTAATGCGGTCGTCAATCAGGGAGAAGAAGACCATTCATCTCCGATTGTAACTTGGAATCTATTTGAAGGTAATATTAAATGTAGTTTTCTTTTTGCAAAATCTGTTGGCGCAACAACGACACACAGTACATACAGTGTGTTAACTTTCTAACCGCCTCATAGGAATTAACATTGAATTTTCAGTTTTTAGTTAATTATAAAGAGATTGTTAGGATAATTTTTATCAAGAAATCCAAAAAGCTAGGATATTTTTTTGTGTTGTTGGTCTGGTAACAACTAACAACATAAATATGTTGGTATTTGTTCATAAAATAAGTTGGTCTGGTAACAACATAAATAATTATGTTATTATTTGTTAATAGCATATGTTGGTCTGGTAACAAAATAAATATGTTAGTATTTTTTAATAGCATATGTTGGTCTGGTAACAACATAAATATGTTGGTATTTGTTAATAAATTATGTTGGTATGGTATTAAAAAAAAATACATATATACGTTGGTATTTGTTAATAGCATATGTTGGTCTGGTAAGAACATATGTTGGTAAAATATTTGATTCTGGTAATAGCATAATGTGTTGGTATAAATGTTAATAATATTTAGTCTGGTAATAACATACGAGGACCGATCAATAAGTATCTGTGATAGGAATGAAGACGCAGGTTATTCACATTTATTTTAAACTAGCAGAATACGCCCGCTTCGCTTGGCGCCTTAGAGGCATGGCCTTTTATAGTTCCAACCCCCTTTTTTTCGCGATAAAAAGTAGCCTATGTCCTTTCCTAAAGTTTAGTCTATCTTCATACCAAATTTCATCAAAATCAGTTCAGTAGTTTAAGCGTGAAAGCGTAACATACATACATACATACAGACAGACAGACAGAGTTACTTTCGCATTTATATATTAGTATGGATTTAAGAGCCATACACTAATCCCCGCCTCTACAAAAAATGCCCCCCTTTTTCCAGTGATAATTTTTTCATTAAAGGTAGATATTTTTCCGTAGAGCTAAATTTTTAGTTCATTATTTGCAATAATGAACCATTGGAATCGATTATTAAAAAGATCCGGTCCCCCTATAAACTTGATATTTTACGATTCATGGTAGATATAATAAAAACATGTGTTTGTCCGACGTTCATATATATAAAGGATATTGTTTTGGGGTCTCGGTGGTCCTCGAAGATTGGCGTTACTGTCAGTCATAAACAAGGAGTTAAATATTGAAATAATGAAATGTTGAATTTGTAGATTTTTTTAATATGAATTTCCAATTAATAATTTCTTTATCAAGCACTCTATTAGTGGCAAGTCACGAGCTCTTTCGTCTGTTGGAATTACGACATTATCTGATTTGAATTCTGAAATTAAAGAGAGAGAGAATTCTAAAATGGGGTATTGGGGTAGGGGATCAGAGTTTTTAAAGTTAGAAATGAAAAAACAGGAATGAGCAATATAAATGAGGAAGTAAATCGGGGTGTTAGCGTATGGCAACGTTTCCTAGACAAGATCAATAAATTTGTAACAACGATTCTGAGGAACAATCTATAATATTATTTTCCCATCAAATACAACTAAGAGACTGAAAATTTATCATCAAATCAGTTTGAAAAATTGAGTGATGTTGTTTGTTTGCTAATAGAACGATTCTAGGGATGGGATTTTCGACTCACTTACATGAGTCGACTCGCTCGACTCGACTCCTCAATATGAGTCGACTCCATGAGTCGACTCTCGATCTCGACTCTTTTCGAGTGCTAATTTTAAGTCAATCCTGAGGCCGTCCATTACCTCGAGGTTGGCAATTTATATAGACGTTTCAAAAGAATAAAAACCTCACGAGCTCTCAGAGAGCTCAATCTCTTTGTGCTTTTTCAAAAAAAAAGGCACTCGTAAGTCGACTCTTTGAAGAGTCGACTCATTTCAAAAAGATGAGTCGACTCATGAGTGAGTCGAGTCATGAGTCGACTCATGAATCGACTTGTGGATGACTAACCCATCCCTAAACGATTCTGGTATTTTGTCATTCTCTTCAACCACGCGACGTCGCCTCTCCTCAAACACATGTACTTATTGATCATTTACGTATAAGTTGTGGGTACAATATTTGGTGGGGTAATATCATAATATGTTAGTACGATATGTTATCGTATCGACATAAAGTGTTTGGTATATGTTACTTGGTAAGTATTGTATGGTAACGGTATGCAGGGTGTAACAAAACCCTGTATATCTAATGTTGGTATGTTTTTTTTGTTTTTTTTTATCTTAAATAAGTACTCTTTGATGCCTATAATAAGTACGAATTTTGAAATAAAAATGACTTTGACTAATTTTATTAATTTTGATTTTTTTAATAGGAATTTGATATTAAAATCTAAATTATTCACTAATTTAGAAACTAGAAAGCAGTAGCGGCCCGTGAATATTTAGCCTGGGGGGCTACATGCCCCCCAGGCATTGCTAAAAATGCAATATAAGTTGATTTTTTCGCTTACCTGACTAATATATCGAAATTTGAGTCATATTTATATGATAGNTTTTAACATTACAAATATTAATTTTGAAATTTGAGATTTTCATATTTTTATAATCTTTTAACAAATTCTCAAGATTTCTTTTAAAATTTTAATTATTTTCAATCTTATGGATTTTTTTTAACATCACAAATATTAATTTTGAAATTTAAGATTTTCATATCTTCATAATTTTTTCATATCTTTTTTGATGTTTTTCCCAAATATCTTTACGAGTATTACCTATTTTTCATCTTGAGATGTCATTGTATGAATTTTTTTAACATTACAAATATTAATTTTGAAATTTGAGATTTTCATATTTTTTATAATATTTTCATATCTTTTTTCATGTTTTTCCTAAATATCTTTACAATCGTACGAATATTACCTATTTTTCATCTTGTTTATTTTTACGTTGATTTTCAATAATTAAATTTGACATGTGTTATGTATTGTATAATATCAGGAGCCCAGAATCAACCTGAATTACGAGAAGAGCATGACTCACATTTGAACATTATTCATAACAATGTATATGCACCGTTTCAAAGTTCTACACCAATCAATGTTCGGTTACTTAATTCAACGGATATGTACGATTCTGGTGATAAACATCAAGGTAAGATATGTACGATTCTGGTGATAAACATCAAGATAAGAATATTGGGAAGAAAATGAAGACATTTAGGTTATGTTCACATGACCGCGCGGCACAAGATCTATCTAAATAGCATTCAGCAACACATTAGCGTTTTCAATGAGATAGCATTCAGCAACACATTAGAGTTTTGAACGAGATAACATTCAGCAACACCCATACTAGTTCATATCTTATAATGTAAAGGGGAGGGGGGAGGGGGAGGCTTTCATTTCAAGAAAAGGGGGCGTGGTACCAAAAACTTTAATAACCCCTGATCTAAATAGTACATATTGTCTACATTACTGCGCGGTACTAGCTCTACATACTTGTATCGATTTGTTTATATGATCCGGCGCGGTCATCTGAACACAGCCTTAAACCAAACTTTCTGTGGACAATCTGTAATTTAAACGGACCTTTTGTGGATAAAAGGGAGTGGCACAAAATAAGAATATCCTAAAAAAACTGCTGAATTGATAAAGTCACCATTTTATTTTTTACGTTCGGCATACGCAGTTTTATAAACTGCGTATTATTCGGCACTTGTACGGTCATCTGAACACAGCCTTAAACCAAACTTTCTGTGGACAATCTGTAATTTAAACGGACCTTGTGTGGATAAAAGGGAGTGGCACAAAATAAGAATATCCTAAAAAAACTGCTGAATTGATAAAGTCACCATTTTATTTTTTACGTTCGGCATACGCAGTTTTATAAACTGCGTATTATTCGGCACTTGTAGATCAGCGAATTCAATCTTTTCCGTTCGCAGAAAAGAAATTTAATGCTAGATCTAAGGAGTGCTTCACTCAAGATTGGATAAGACCGCCGTTTTTATTGTTGTTGGCAACTTTTTTTTTTACCTTTCTAAATTTGAGGGTTTGTTAATACGGATTTTTGTTGTTCTTAGTAATTGTATGTCCTGTATAACCATGGAAATTTACAGTAAGGTACAGCGAAGATTAACTTGATCACATAATGCCCAATCAAGTTCGTCGAAGATACTTAAAATTTCTTGTTTAAATAGCCATGAAATTTACAGTAAGGTACAGCAAAGATTAACTTGATCACACACTTCCCAATCAAGTTCGTCGAAGATACTTAAAATTTCTTGTTTAAATAGCCATGAAATTTACAGTAAGGTACAGCAAAGATTAACTTGATCACATACTGCCCAATCAAGTTGGTCGAAGATTCTTCAAATTTCTTGTTTAAATAGCCATGAAATTTACAGTAAGGTACAGCAAAAATTAACTTGATCACACACTGCCCAATCAATTTCGTCGAAGATACTTCAAATTTCTTGTTTAAATCGCCATGAAATCAAGATACTAGTATATTAGTACATATATGTTATATTTGTTATATGTACTATGAAACTTTTCACCTGATCTGAGATTACATTTGATTGTTCAAACCACACGGTTCACAAAACGGTCCGAAAATATATGTTAGAATTTATCTTGTATTAGTCGTGAATGTTTGTAAAAACGATCAATCTATCTGCTAAAAAAAATCAAAAAAGGTGTTTTGAAAATAAAGGGTTTACACTGTTTTAAAATTGTCAATTTTGACGGACGAATGAATTTTTCTTGTGTGGTAGTCTTTTATATAATTTTATAAAAGACTACTGGTTTTATATAATTTAAGTTATAAAAACATATGCCAAAAGAATAGAAAAATTAAAAAACGTAAAAAAAAAAATTGTAGGTAGTTTATTTTGTGTTATTTTAATTAATTTTATTTTTTTCAGGTTGGAAAAACAATGAAGAGGATGATCTGACCCCCATAATGGATCAATACTTCCCAGAATTTCGAAAAAGTGGTGGAAATGAGACATCTTCTCCAGGTAAGTGGTAGTAGTAGTAGCGGTTTCTCACGCAATCAACCGTTCTTCCCATTTATAGATGCATGATTACTTAAATTGGTAGAAATAGGTTGATATGAGTTTACCGAAAAGATTTTCATGGCCCTTGGCTAAAAACTGTGATGCTATTCGTTCCAGGTCGTCCTGGTGCGCAGAACCGGCCATCGTGAGGACGATAGCCGGTTCTACGCACCAGGACGTGTTAAGTGGTCCTCAGGTTTGCTGTTCAAATTTCAAGTAGTGTGGTTGATAAATCCTCCCCAAATACGATTTCAATACAATTGGGTATGCTGGTCTTATTTGGGATCGTGTAGGTCCTTGAATCTTTGCGTTAATATTGTTCCTATACAAAGAGAAATTACAGAACATGGGTGCTAAATTGTTTATTATTATTATTTTTTTTTTTAAAAAAAAAAAGCTTCTGATCTGCGTTTCGCTAATTAAAAAAAGTAGGGATGATTTTCATAGGTGAATTCATCTTTTCACCTGATCAGAGATTACAGTTCACAAAATGGTCCCGAAATTTATGTTATAAATTATCTTGCGTTAGTTGTGAATGTTGGTGAAAACAGTCAATTTATCTACCCCAAAAAAATCTAAAAAGGTGGTTTGAAAAGAAAGGGATGACACTGTTTTAAAATCCCCAATTTTGACAGGCAGATGGATTTTTCTCATGTGGTAGTATGGTAAAATATAGTATACACTGTTTTAAAATCCCCAATTTTGACGGGCAGATGGATTTTTCTTATGTGGTAGTATGGTAAAATATAGTATACACTGTTTTAAAATCCCCAATTTTGACAGACAGATGGATTTTTCTTATGTGATAGTATGGTATTATATAGTTTACACTAAATAAATTAAACAATTAGACAGTATCGATTCGGATTAATTATAAAGGTGGCAAGCTTTCGATAGTACTCAGACTATCATCGTCAGGCCTATGTTGGACTCAACGATGTCCAGAGTAGAAGTGAGGATATCAGAGTATGAGATGTTATTATTCGTTCCCACATCACTTTTATAGTTAATAGAGCATGGATTTTGATTGATATGGAAAGCCTCTAGGATTTTCTTTTTTTATAATGTTTTTCGTTTTTGATTATTTTAGCCTCATCAAAATTAAAATTGTGCTTGTTCTCAAAAGCATGATTAGTAAGAGCCGTGTTGTTCTTTTCCTTTTTAACGTCATATATGTCAATTTTTTCAGAAAAATAACAAGTTTTGACTACCCAGCCTACGACACTGACAAAATTAAAAATGTAGATTTTCATTATTTCGGAGTATGTTAAACCTTTTTTTTTAAACCTTTAGTAATGAACAATTACATCGAAATTAAAAAACGGGGGACATAATGCAGGGTGTAAAATGATGAAACTTTAGACCCCTCTAGTTCCACCCCTGATGATTTTTTTGAAAAAATGTAAATGAATGTTAGTCCTCATATTATTTGATTCTTTATTTAATTAATCAAAAAATGGTAAAACTTCTGAATCGGGACTTTTTCGAAAAATTAATTTTTTTAAAAAAAAAATGGCTTGAAATGGCGTATTTTCAAAAAACTTTAACAAATTTTTCGGGCGCGAAGTGTTTTGCGTTGTAGAAAAAAAAAATTTTACCCATTAGGTAAAACTTTTATGAACCCATAAATCAAGGCATGGCCGATCAAAACGTTACGTAACCTCTCGGGGGGGGGGCGTTCATCTTAACGCTTTCCCAGAGAGGTTAGGAAACGTTTTGATCGGCAATGTCTCGATTTATAGGTCCATAAAAGACTCGTTAAAAAACAACGCAAAACAACTCGCGCCCGAAAAATTCGTTAAAGTTTCTTGAAAATAGGCCATTTCAAGCAATTTTTTTTTTTTAAAGTTAATTTTTCGAAAAAGCCGCGATTCGGAATTTTTACCCAAAAAATGTGCCATTCTGTAATAACGAGCAAAAGCTGCAAAGTAATTTCCAACTTCAAAATAAAATATATTTTTACAATCAAAATAATAATGATACCAAAGATGTTGCCTACAAAATATATTTTGACAATTAAAATAATAATGATACCAAAGATGTTGGCTACAAAATATATTTTGACAATCAAAATAATAATGATACCAAAGATGTTGGCTACCCAATTTTACTTCGGGTTATAATAACTACACACATTCCATTTAAATTTTTCGAGAAATCGACACATTTTGTCAATAAAAGTCTTCCGGGTGTCAAACCTGAATCTTTTTTAGATTGGCCATGGCCCTGTACCTATCCCTAGAGCTTTTCAAAATTCAAAAATTCCAACCCGTTCAAAAGTTAGGGGGGGTGACTGGTCATTCTGGTGCATACTATAATAATTTAAGTTATAAAAACCTATTCCAAAAGAATAGAAAAAAACGTAAAATATAAAAAAAATTGTTGGTGTTTTTTTTTTTTGTTTTTTTTTTTTGTGATTTTAATTAATTAATTTTTTTTCAGGTTATCCTCTACCAAGCACGCTCACCTCAGATGTTCGGAACAAAAAATCTGCTGAAACCTATGTCTGGATAAACAATGAAGAGGAGGATCTGACCCCCATAATGGATGAATACTTCCCAGAGTTTAGAAAAAGTGGTGGGAATGAGACATCTTCCCCAGGTAAGTGATCCAAATAGTGGTAATGAGAGATTCCCTCAGGTTTGCTGTTCAAATTCCAAGTAGTGTGGTTGATAAATCTTCCCAAAATACGATTTTAATGAAATTTGGTATGCTGTAGAATTGTAGATCCTTAAATCTTTGCGTTAATGTATTTTTGTATTTATTTATTTACTAGCAGGATACGCCCGCTTCACTTGGCGCCTTATAGGCATGGCCGTTTATAGTTTTAACCCTTTTTTCGCTATAAAAAGTAGCCTATGTCCTTTCCTAAAGTTTAGTCTATCTCCATACCAAATTTCATCAAAATCGGTTCAGTAGATTAAGCGTGAAAGCGTAACATACATACACACACATATACATACATACAGACAGAGTTACTTTCGCATTTATATATTAGTATGGATATGGAATTATGGATTAAGGTACAATTTACAATTAATTTACTTAATGTATAACTAATTACACCTTTGTGATATTGATGAGAACTTGGAAGTGAGGCATGGCTGCAGGGGGTCCACTGGAACCAGCAAAATTTTGAAAGGGGTCTATGAAGAAAAAAGGTTTGGGAACGTCTGCTTTAAGCAATGTCCTTATAATGATTACTTGGTTTTCAGATCCTGTGTACACCAAATCGAATCCAACTCGAACTCCATCCATAGACAAACCATCAAACTCAAGTTCATATCGTACGAAAAATAAAACAGTTTCTTCCAACGAATTGAGCAACGAAGATGAAACAATGTCGGAAAGTAAGATATCTAAATCCGCCAACACAGCACATAAACCTCATCAAGACTATAGAACTCAAGATATGACCAATGTCAATACTCTCAAAGATAAAATGAATCAAGGTGATTCAACAGAATGGCTAGATTTTCTTAAAAGTAATGGAATGGCCCCTACTCGATTTATGCAATCTTTAAAAGAGAAAATTTCATCTGGAAATATTCCTGAACGTGAAAAATTGATGCGATTTATTAATAGTATAGAATTATCTTCAATGAAAGATAAAAAAGATAGTAAACGAAAACAAAAAACTGATCTGTTATCAGAAAGTGTGTCAAATAGTACAAAAATAAATTGTATGAAAGAGACAAATCCTAAGTCTAAACGTAAAAAAAACTCAAAATCAATCAGTGAGGACCAACCAGTTGTAAAACGACAGCGTGGCAGACCGAGAAAGAAAGGAATTCTTGATACTGAAGATCAAGTTTTTGTTGATAATGTTGTAGAACAAAGCGACATCCATGGACCTGAGATGGTTGAATTCACACGAAGAAGGAAACCAAGAACGAAAACACAAACACAGCCAGACACTGCTCAACCGTTACTCTTTGAGGATTATGATGGAATTGTAGATAGCATGTTAGGAGGAAAGAGTCATACAACGAGTCATTCCCATTCGGATGACTCCAATATAGAAAATAATAATCAAAATAAAAACTTATACTCACAAGAGGAATCTTTAGGAACAAGACGATACACACGACAAGATAGTAAAAAAGCGACTCAAGTCAATCTTGAAGACGACTCGAATGAGTTTAGTACAGTACATAATAATTGTAATTATAAAAGTACAAAGCATTCTGTTACAAGGAAAAGTTACAAAGTTAAAACAGAAGTTGAGGAAAGTAGCGAACAAACGACCAATTTCAGTCGAGATTATCAGGGAGACGATTCCGCCGACTCCAGTACGTCTACTGCGAGGTCAATAATTGTTTTGGAATCTTGTTTAAAAGATGCTATACAGAATTCGCCCACGAAATAGTGTTTACTTATTTGTTTTAGTGTAAGATAACTAGTACTGATTACCTGAACTATACGTCCTCGCGATTGCGGTTTAAGCGCACCAGGCTAACCTGGAACTCATAGTATAACAGTTCTAGTCAAAGGTCCCGATAACCTTTTTCGTGATCTTTTATGAATTATCAACCTATCTCTTTTAAACATGGATCTAGAAATAGTTAGAGATGTTGAATTTGAGTATACTATCGTTATTATCCAAGAATATTTATAATTATAAATATTCTTGGATATTTATACACAGTGTTCGAAAAGTCCCGGAACGGATTTTTTTTATTTTTAACGACTAAAGATAGAGACTTGAAAATTTATATTTAGTTTTAATACAAATTAATCTATTTTTTGGCGTAATTATAATTTCTACAGGGTGTCTCAAGAGTGGGTAAACAGACACCAACTTTCGATTTTTAAATTGAAACCCCTATTTCATATTTAAATTTTACGTTAAATTCTACACACAATCGACTCCCCATTCGATACTTTGATCAAACCCGTCCAATCATGGATTTTTCTTGGGAATAAAAGTGATAATACATCAAATCAGTCAAGTTTTTTTATGCTGAATCTCGTGTTACCATTGGTTTTTCATTTTTTACACTTTTTATACCTAAAGAGGGTAAAATTTCATTTTTGAAATTTTAACATCAACCAAAAATAAATTTCTATCCTCCTTAGGTATAAAAAGTGTAAAAAACCAATGGTACCACGAGATTCAGCATAAAAAACTTGACTGATTTGATGTATTACACTCTTGGTTTTATCACTTTTATTCCGAAGAAAAATCAATCAATTTGATCAGAGATCCGTTTGATCAAAGTATCGAGTGAAGAGTCGATTGTGTGTAGAATTTGACGTAAAATTTGAATATAAAATAAAAAATAGGGGTTTCACTTTAAAAATTGAAAGTTGGAGTCTGTTTACCCACTTTTGAAACACCCTGTAGAAATTTTAATTACGACAAAAAATAGATTAATTTGTGTTAAAACTACATATAAAATTTCAAGTCTCTAACTTTAGTCGTTAAAAATAAAAAAAATCGTTCCGGGACTTTTCGAACACTGTATATAAAATATATTTTATTATATATAAAAAAATATATATATCCAAGAATATCCAATCGATATTATCCAAGAATAAAAAAAACAAACATTTTTATCATCAATATCCAAGAACTGTGCGACACAATCACCTCAGCAAAAACATTGCTTATCTTGTTCTTGTTATGATGATGTTATTGTGTTTTTTGTAAGAGAAGTATTATAAAATCTTTTACTCCTCCCCTAAATTTCTGCTTTGGTGTACATATAGAAAAACTTTTAATTTACAAACCAGTGGTTTGGTCATATCTTTGGATCCAAACTTACAGATTAATTTGAAAAAAGTTCAAACTGCAGAGTTTGGGAATGAGAGAAATTTGACACTAGGAGCTGATTTCACAATAAATTGCAAGTTAAAATTATTATTGTCATGCTTTTGATTTGTATAGTTTCGCTTTACAAATTACAAGTGTAGCACTAGTCATGATAACATTAAGTTTATTTTTTAAACATGCCCTAGTACCTTCATTTCCTGTTTGTGTCAAAATGTAAATATTATGTATTTATTTTATAATTTTAAAATGTAAATTACGTTTGTTGAATTGTAAAGTAAACAAAATTTATTAATTTTAATATAAATTTACGAGAACTTTATTGTGACGAATAATACAACTATTAACACCTACCGATAAAACTTTCGATTGTACTTCGTGGAAAACCAACTATATAATATGTTAAGTACTGGAACTACGTTTGCTTTTCGAAATTTTATTTTATGTGTTCAATTTCGTGTTTTGTACATGGTGTAACAGAAGAAGTGTGTTTCTTTAAACCACATGTTCTTTGGATGCAAAGGTTTCATGATTTTATCCTCTAACCCTGAGATGTAGAATTCTTCGAATAGGTCTTATCAAGTCTCAATTTAGCTAAACTCCAGTTATCGTTACCTAGTGAGTAAACTTTGTTCCTGTTTCACTAAGTTCGGTTTCATGTTACTGTTTCTCCTTGAGTTGAAGCCCTCTAAAATATTTGTTTTCGTATTTTCCTGTTCTGTAAATGTTGAATATTTTATTATTTAGGATAATTTTAATGTGCGATTTACTAGAAGATGGGGTTTTCTGTTCACTAAATGAAAATCAATTGATTCTGCTTTTGGAAATGTGCCCAATACCATCTTCTATTTGTCACTTCCTCAGATCTTTATTTTCGAAGATTCAAAGGAAATGGTTTATGGGCTTTGACCTGGGGCATTAAAATTGATTAAAGGATAAAGGAAGTGGCAATATCTCGACGAGTGGTCTTCGCTTCGAAAAATCACGTTAATTAAAGCCATAAAAAGAGCAACTCTATTGGAGTATAGAGTATTGGAGCCTAGTTTCATGTTTGGTATACTTTCCTTTATTGAATTTGCCGGTGTGTCAGTCAGTCAGATCTCTTTTATGTATAAACACTTTTTTTTATATATACAGGGTGTTCTGCGAGCGAATTTAAATATTTGAGGGGCAGATACTAGGTTCCAAAACTTAACGTGTTCGAAAAATACTGTTGAGTCAAAATGAAACTATTGTTGAAGTTTTTTTTCACATTCCGTCGAGTTTTTATCATTATTTTGAGGTACAAAATAATAAATTGTTTCATATGTATGTATATTATTGTTTCATATGTATGTAATCGTGAATAATTAAGCAATGTTGCTAGTTTGATTAATCTGATTATTTTCTTACTTGTAGTAAGAGACCTTTTATGTAAAGGTCATAAAAATATTTTTTGTAGTAACACTGTAAAAAATAAACCAACCAAATATAGGAGAAACAGCCTCAAAGCCTAAGTAGGACTTTCTTTTTAGTTTTTTCTCAGGCTCAAAATAGTACAGCTGCTGATTTGTGAATATGTGTTTCTAAAGCTTTGCAGCTTTTGATTTCGAAAATATGTAGGAACAACAGAGACAAATTTGATGCGTTGATTTTTTTTCCCCTACTTTAGAATAATAGGGAATTATTGGGCATTCTTTGGAACAAAGTCGTTTGCCTTTTTTTTTAAAAAAAAAAAAAAGTACAAGAGACATTATAGCTTTGAGCTTGTATAGTTTTGGACCCCATATTTTGTAAATTTTAGTAGCTCATAGGATCTAGTATTAGCCTTTCAATATGTAAATTCCTCGTGGGACAACCCGTAGAGAGAGAGAGATATACTTAATATTTTTCTCTTTATTTTTGAAAAAAAAATATTTTATCTATTTTGTAAATTTAATGTTAATTAATTTTATTTATTCTATGTAATTGTATTATTTTTCTCTTGTTTTTGTAACATAATAATTTAAATGTATTTTAATTTTAATATAAAAATATTAATATTAGATCAGATTCCACATACAGTTTGTTTCTATTAATCTCTTTTTTTTAATGCATAAGGATTTGCCATCAACATACGCCATTGTTCTTGTCTGCTATTGAGTTCATAAATACAGAATGATGAAAAAAAATGTGGGACTACATGTTCTATACTGCGTGTCCCAAAAGTCCGAGACCACCTGAATATCTTTTGAACGGCTTTATGTGACGTTTTGAAATTTTGCATGGCATTATATCCCAAATTAAACCACCTGATGGTGTGACCAATTTTTCAGGGGCGGGTCAAATGTGGCCCCCAGGGAGTCCAACTTTTGTTTTTTAAAAACGGACCCCAATTTTGTGATACATTTTCAGAAAGACAATAAAATTAGAATTACTTTGCAAAAAATTTCAGGCGTTTAGCATTTTTGGTTTCAAAATGGCGGCCATTTGAAGTTTCCAAGATATGACTTCCAAGAGTGTCTAAAACTAGGCGAATTATTTGCAATGGGATATTGAATGATTGCATAGGACACCAATGTTAGGAAACTGTTTTTTTAGACATATTTTTTCCGAGGCGGAATCTACGTGACCCCGAGCCACCTGTTACATACACAATAGAGACATGGCCGTAAAAACGTTTCCTAACCTCTCTAATTGGGATCAAATTGGCTAAAAAAAAATCGAACGGTTGCCAAACACTCCTCCCCGGTTCCAGAGCCCATTACAAAGAGAAAGCGGCACCTGACAGAGCATTCTGGACAAGAAACGAGGGATTTTCGAACACGCGGGATTTTTCCCATTTGCGGCTTGCAATTTGCAATATCTCTCCGGCCGCCTCTTTTGTTTTATTTTTAACTTTTTATATTTACTTGTTAGCTTTATTGACATATTTTAACCCCTCCAGACAGGTTAGGAAACGTTTTTATGGCCATGCCTTGATGAGCAATGTTGCTTGAGCACGACACTTTTTGAATGTGATTAAAAAGGGGAGAAATATTATTGATATCATGGGATTAAAAGTGGTGGGATTTGGGAAAAAGGGATTTTTTCTGTCCAGGATTCTCTATCATATGCAGCACTCTTACAAAGGGGATTCGGCACAAGGCCCAAATGAGGACAAGTTTTTACCGGAGCATTTTTTTAATAGGACAAGGGTGACCCTCATTTTCTGCCTAGAGTTACTCCCATTTTTTGTTTCTTTTTTTCTGAGATTGTGATAATACAATTTATGGGTCCGACTTAGGGGAGAACCGTAGGGTCCCCGAACAAGGGAAAAATCCCACGTTCAAAATATTTTTCCCGTTTGAGGAAAAAAAAATTGCTGAAGCGGGCTCAAGCAATAAAGGCGTGGCCGTAAAAACATTTCCTAACCTGTCGAGGGGGGGATTAAAATATGTCAATAAAGCTAACAAGTAAACATAAAAAGTTAAAAACAAAACAAAAGAGAAGTGGAAAAAATAAAAATATGGTTGGTGGGATTTTTCCCGCGATGTGTCACGCCGCACGCGACAAAAATCCCACAACTATGGGACCCTACGGTTCTCCCCGGAGTCATACCCTATCTTTTATATATATTTACATTTTATTATCTGATAATAGAAAAGAAGAATGAGAAAGACGTTTCTGTGATTTGTGATTATTTTAAATTTATCTTCAGATCTTCTTTTTCTTTAAAATAATTCTGTCTTAAAAATGGCCTAATTTCGAACGATCCATTTTCTTCGCGTTTTCTTAAGATGACATCAATATCTTTTGGTCTCTAATTTGATGTTTTATAAAACTTCTCATAAATCTTTTTTCAACAGTCATTATGTGTTCGTCAAGTAAGGAAGAAACAGATGTCACAGGTGGGTACATGGTAATGTTTCAATATTGCTGTCTTCTTTATTTTGATATACGACACCGAATTTGACTATCCTTTCAAATCATAAAAAAAAAGAAAAAAATAATATATTTACGATTTCCTCATTGGAAACTGTACATATTGAGTGTAATCTAATATAATAATGAACAGATGATTTGCTTTTGTTACACCTAAAGGTTACCGAGTTCTAGTGAACTAGGGATGAGATTTTCGACTCACTTTGGTGACTCCTCGACTCACAATTATGAGTCGACTCTCGACTCGCATCGAGTGACAATTTTCAAAAACACCCTATTTGATCAGAAAGACAATAAAACCAATTGACAAAAGTGGCATCTACCAAATAAACGTCCCTAACTTCGGTGAATATATGAGCCTTGGTGCCAGATCTTTGTAATTTTCAGCGGCATTGCTGGTTGTCAAAAAGTTAATAGAACCCATTGTGTTTAAGTGCTGGAATGTGTTTTGAAGGAAATGCATTTTACATGCATTTCCTTTACCATAGAGCAGGCGCAAATGACGTGTTACCAGTATTCGTTCTCTTGAAAAAGAAGATAGCATCTGGCACTAAGGCTCATATGTGTATTTCCTAAAAAAATGCAGTATTCCCTATGCACGATTTACTATGCATATAAGATCTTATACATTATTTTCAATCGGTGGTCGGTTTTACGCACCAGGATTACCTGGAACGCATATCATATGGGTTGGTGGTGTAGTGGTAAGACGCTCTGACTGGTGAACAGTAGGGCGTAAGTTCAAACCCAGCCAATCCATGGAATTTTATCCTCATGAATTTGAGATATTTACCACATAATAATAGCACCCAAAAAAAACTGCCGGTGTAAAAGGACTCTTCAATCCTATTCGGGCAGTATAAATAAGGGACTATTATTATCATCATCATCATCATCAATTCTGAAGATTTATATTTTTCATCTGTTCCAATAGGTAAATAAATCAGGAGTAAACAATACTCTTAAGACTTATTTACTGTTGTTTTCTTGTTCAATTTTTTAAATACCAAATTTCCTCAAAATGTGTGCCGTTCCTAAAGTGACACACGCTTGAATTTCTTAAAGGTTATGGTACCCTGGAATACTCTTGATGTTCGGGAGAAGGGACTTTGGTATAGCATCAAGAGCACCAACTATAATTGGAACGATCTTACACTCCATTCCCCACATTCTGTTAATTTCTATGGTTAGGTCTTTATATTTTTTTTAGATTCAAAAAATACTGTAAATAACACGTTAATTTGTAAAGATACAGTAACGTATAATATCAAATTTTGAGGGGGTTAATTTTTTTTTTTCGTGACGATTCCAAAGGTTCATTATTGAAAATAATAAACCAAAAAATACATATCCCCTCTCTTGATATTTCACGTTTAAAGTTATGTAGAATCCAAAAATCGAATTTGATAGTATTGAAACCCTTACTTTCAGTCACATAGATACAAGAAATACACTTTAATGGTCATAATAATTATAATAAAGGTATGTCCTTGGTGACTTTAGTTTTTTTTTTTGTTTGAGAAGATTTTAAATATTTTAATTTTCATTCAAATTTAGAATGAAATTGAAAAATTCGATCCAACGAAAATTAAAATATTTCCTTAAACAAAAAAAAACTTTAATGGTCAAATATTTTGCTGGCATAATTCTTATTGTTTAAGGTTCTTGGTTGGTACTAAAATTAAGAAGAAAGTGCGATTTTGAAAATGGTTAGGATGCTAGAATGTTTACTCTATTTCAATAAATATTGTGTTTGAAAGATTTTAAACATTTTTTTTCTTCTCTCCTATAGTCCTACATTCTAATATCATTCTTATTTTGTGTTCTTTCATTTGCTCAGAAGTTACCAACTCACCAATGACTATCCTCGGAGATCCGCCACCAAGGGAAGATACTTCTGCATCTGCCAAACATCCTTCCAACACATGGTTTACAATTACAGCGATAATCTCAATATTTCTGCTCCTATAGTCCTGCATTCTAATATCATCCTTATTTTGTGTTCTTTCATTTGCTCAGAAGTTACCAACTCACCAATGACTATCCTCGGAGATCCCCCACCAAGGGAAGATACTTCTGCATCTGTAAAACATCCTTCAAACACATGGTTTACAATTACAGCGGTAATCTCAATATTTCCGCTCCTATAGTCCTACATTCTAATATCATTCTTATTTTGTGTTTTGTTATTTGCTCAGAAGTTACCAACTCACCAATGACTATCCTCGGAGATCCGCCACCAAGGGAAGATACTTCTGCATCTGCAAAACATACTTCCAACACATGGTTTACAATTACAGCGATAATCTCGATATTTCTGCTCCTATAGTCCTACATTCTAATATCATTCTTATTTTTACAGCGATAATCTCAATATTTCTGCTCATGTGTGTCATGCTGCTGTATATTTATTTCAATTTTCCTACACTCAGTCCGTAAGTTATACAAATAGTTTTTGTGATGGATTGTCCAGAAAAAGGGGTATGACTTCGGGGAGAGCCGTAGGGTCCTAAAATAAGGGGATTTTTATCGCGTGACACATCGCGGGAAAAATCCCACCAACCATATTTTAGTACATTTTTATTTTCAAGAGTTGAAATTTCATTTCTCCTAAAATTTTACTGTAAAAAGTTTGATTGAAATTTTCTCAAGCTTGGAATAAAAAAGTTCAACATTTTTGGGCCTAGAGGTGTTTTTCTCAATATTCTGAGCATTTCAGTTAATGTTTCATGAAAATTGGACTAGAATTGAGTGATAAGTGTCTTTGGGCTGGACCAAAAAAAAATATTGTAATCTAGTAGGTAATATTATAATTATGAAATAGGTAACCTAGCCTTTAAAAGAACAAGCCCAAGTTCTTGCATTGCTTGTACCTATAGTGTATACACATTCATTTCTGAGGAATATTATTGATATACATATTATGAATTCCACAATTTCTACACATAATATTTACAATGGATTTTGCTTAAGCGCTAGATTCTGCTGGAAAGGTAGGGATGTTGATCATGTTGTCCTATTTCTGGACAAATTATAGCCTCAAGAGTCAAGACACCAAAAAAGTTGGTTTGGGCCATTGGTATTTGCGTGTGTCCGTCTGTAAACAGGATACCTCAAGGACAGTAATAAGAGCTATTTAATTAGAGACTTGAAATTTGGTATGCAAGTTACTTTTATATACATAATATAATGATAATATTGAATAGTTATCCCTCCTAGTAGTGAAATTCATGAGTTTTGCACAAATTTCAATCAAAATCTGGCCATGAATTTTCCTCTGGTTAATATTGAACAATTCCCCTGGCTACACTTTCTCTCGTTTGCTCTTCGTATACGTTCGGAAAAGTTCGTAACGCAACATACGAAAGGAGAAGGAGGGGACAGGTGAAGAGGGACTTCGTGTCCCCGAGACCAAGTGTATATGTCCTTGTAGCCTTTAAGCAACGACAGATTTACCGGAGTGTCATATCCCTGGTTTTACTATTGGTTTTTATGATTGATAATTCTTGTCATGAATTATCAATCATATACACAAAAATGCACGTCTATATATGTATACATTTTTTTCATATTCTGCTGAAAATAAAATTCCATTTTGATTTTGCCGCACTAGGCGGTTGCCCAGTTCGCCTACATGGTACAGCCGGCCCTGATGAGAAGTTGACATCTTCGTGGCAGAGTGCGCATCACACTTGGTTGGCACCAAGGAGGTTCCGCGTTCGATTCCTGGACGGGTCGAAAATTTGATAAAGGTTTTTTCAAATTTTCTACTTGGTCTGGTTGTGATTGGGGGTAACTCAGCCTCCTGAGGACAATTGAGTAGCTATGGTAATAGCGACACGTGGTAGCATTATAAGGAAATTGTTAAAGTGTATCTTAGGCTTAATGATATTTGAATGATTGTTGAGAATAACTTGTAATGCTGTGATGCCCACTAAAATATTATTGGGGGAAAATACGAATGTAAGGTTGTTATGTTTTATGTATGCTCATGTTTATTTTGTCTCTCCAAGAACTCTACTTTTCTCTGGTAAATTCATGTACGTGATTGTGAAAGATGTATATATATACGAAAGCCACTCCTCCCTCCCTCAAATGAAAAGGATCTAAAGATATGGGTTATATTACGGTGCACGCCGCAGAGATTTCTATCTGGTACTCGGTCTGATTTCAGTCTCTATCAGTAGTTTTTAAAGGATTCTATTTATTCATCGCCCTCTTTTACTATTTATGCACAATATCAATTCTGTGTTCGCCGTTCCCATTCCGAATTTATTGTTGTTGTTGTTAACGTTCTCAACGACTCTCACTGTTAACCAACCATCTTGGGGGGCCTCCGAATTTATTCACAGTAAATAATAAAAGACAAAAAGTTTTTTGATCAGAATATTTTCCCATTTTTTTTTAATATTTGGTTTAATTTTCTTTCTATTTTCAGTGATGAGAAAAAGTTTATCAAATTACCTTGGGATATTAAAGATGCTCAAAATCTAGGCAGAGTTCTAGAGAAACACAAGGAAAAACATAAAATAGAAGTTTTCGTGTCCCTGATGTTCGTGTATATATTGTATCCTTTAAATAGTGTTGGGTTCATTAGATTTGGGACCATCTGGACACATATCCTGACAATCCCAGATCATAATGAAGGATGAAAATGACTATATCTTCACTTGACTAAAAAAAAAATATTAAAGATTTTAAAGAGCTAACTAGTTTCGTCCTCTCCTGAGAACATCATCGGAGCTCGTTAATGTTCTCAGGAGAGGACGAAACTAGTTAGCTCTTTAACATCTTTAATATTTTTTAGTCAAGTGAAGATATAGTCATTTTCAACCTTCATTATGGTTTTACTTGACATAGTATCCCAATTTAACCAACTTAATCACAGATCATTTTGTCAAATTTGGATGAGCGGTACAAGAGCATCCGCGGATATAGCCCTCTTATTTGGGGGGCATAATATCCTAATAGAAAATTTGGTAGGGGTAGGGGGACTCGTAACTTAGAGGCCGGGGTTTCGAGTCCTGGGCTTTACTTTTTATTGCAATGTTTATCGAGGTACGATACCTAATTTGTTAAAAGCGGTGGAGCTTATCACGATGACCTTGAGATGAGATTTCCTCTCTCTCTCAAGAATTTTTGACGATTTTTTATTCACGTATTTCAATATAGTCTCAGGATTGGGAATTATTTAGGGGCCCGTGCCCCCCCCCCCACTCAATGGGATAAAAAACACAGCAAATCACCATTCATTTGATTCTTTTTAAAAAAAATTACGTGATTAGGTATAATGAAATTTGAGAAACACCGCCCGCTTAAAAACCGGGGGGGGGGCACGTGCCCCTCCGGGCCAACCCCTTTATCCGCGCATGTACAAGAGTTGTGTGGAACAGAAGTAATTGATTACAGACATGGAACCAAATTTGTTTCTTATTGTTTTACTAGTGGAAATTCTATATTTGAAACCTAGTGACTTTTGTCTTATATAACTTTTTAGCGCTATGGATTTTGGTTGACTTTAGGTCTCATATTACATAAAATCATACAGGACTCGACTTACTTTTCAAAAGTTAGCATCTATTTCACCCCGTGTACCAAATTCTCAAATCTTGAAGTGTGTTTTGCAGGATTCATGAAATCCGCTAAACAGCAACAGTTGATTGGATTTCAACCAAAAGTGTCTTTGGGCATTCCATGCATGTTATCGGTATATAGGCACCAATTTTCAAGCTGTAGTAGTAGTAGTAGTAGTAGTAGCGGTTTTTCTCACGAAATCAACCGTTCTTCCCATTTATAGATGCATACTTAATTAAAATGATAGAAACAGATTGATATGAGTTTACCGAAAAGATTTTGATGGCGCTTGGCTGGAACTGTGATGGTAGACGTTCCAGGTCGTCCTGGTGCGTAGAACTGGCCATCGTGAGGCGTTAGTGTTTTCGTTTTAGGCAGAACTACCAAAAAGCGACCGAAAAGCGCTAAGGAGCGGAATAATTGCCAGCATTATGGTACATTGGACTTCACGTAAAATTGTTTTTGAACATTCAATGCAAAATTGATATGAATAGTCACAAAATTTCTAGCTCTTACCGTTCTCATTTTAGGCATTATTCGCGAACACTGCTAAAAAACGGCAAAAAAACGCCAACGTTAGATTCAATTTGAGGTATTAAAAAAAAAAATTGCATAGGTACATACCCAATTTTAAGTCTCTAGGACATTCAGTTCTTGAGCCATCTTGCTTACAAACCGACAGACTCTCACACACACGGACCAATGGCTGAAACTTGTGATTTGGGCTCTGGTGACCTCCAAACATATTTTGTCATTAAAAACACGACAAGGAAATTTCAGCCTATTACAATACTTTCTTTTTACAGGATAAGGAAAGTATAAAGGAGTAATTAGGTAATTAAAAATATACCTTGATAAATATCGCCTTAATGTAGACCTCCTTTCTGAATAATTTCCTTAACTTGAAAACATTTTTCAGTCTTCAGTCATTCGCCATTCCAGGCTCAATCTTCTTATCGATTTTGTCCGGATTCTTATTTCCATTTCCATTAGCGTTAAGTTTTTGGTTTTAATTTTAATTTTCTCATTTTAATTTCTAATTTAATTAATTAAACTCTGAATCGATATTGTCAATCATCTATATAACACTTTGTTTGTTTATTTAGGTATCCACGAGCGTAGGCATTATTAAATGCCTACGCTCAAAATGGAACTTGTTTCAAAGAAATGTACATATATGGTTTTTATTTTGGTCACGATGATCGTCATCCTAGAACAACTTGGTTACCCATTCCAACGAAAGACCTCCTCTACCAGCAATACACTTTATGTCTTTAGTCTTAGGCCCCCAAGATGGTTGGTTCTTCGTACCGGGGCTACCCGTGCCCTCGGGCACGGCTAAAGACCATCAACGCCGTTCCGATGACAACTCACTGTGTTTTTCCTCCGTTGGACCCAGCCGTGCTGCTCCAGGTACTTCCTCAAAGAGTTGGTATATAAATCCTTGCTAAACCCTGAAATATCTGATCGTTGTCGTCTATGTATGCTGGCTGCTTATGATGTAAATCATGAGCAGCCAGCAATTATCCATCATTCAACTATCCATCAAACACAAATAATCTAGAGCCGTCAGCATTATGGACAGATCCTGTTGGAGAGGCCGCCTTTCTTGGCCTGGAGACACAGTGAGAGTCGTTGAGAACGTTAACAACAACAACATGTCTTTAGTAGTAGTAGCGGTTTTTCTCATGATATCAACCGTTCTTCCCATTTATAGAAGCATGATTAATGAAAATGGTAGAAACAGATTGATATGAGTTTACGCACCAGGACGACCTGGAACGCATAACATCACAGTTTCAGCCAAGGGCCATCAAAATCTTTTCGATAAACTCATGTCGTTCTTTTCCTTTGACATTGTTTGTTTGCTTAAAAATGCCAAAAAATAGTTCGACAATTCTATGAACATACGAGGTGTGGCTATTAAATAACGAGACTGAGAGCCTAGAGGGGTGGGGTAAAAGACGAGTAGTGCGTTGGGTATCTGGAAATCTTCTCTATTCACGTGCCAAAACACGCTTTTGTCAGTATTATAGTATTTGTGCAGTATCGGATTGAAACGAACGTGTTTTTTTCTTGTGCCGAAAACCATGTGTGACGAAAAACAGAAGCAACGTATCAATCTCAAATTTCTCGTTAAATCGAAAAAAACTCCGACTGAGTGCTATAATTTGTTGCTATGGGGACAATTTTCTATCTCGTACGCGTGTTTTTGAGTATTGTAAGCACTTCAGAGAGGGCCGAGAGAGCACTGAAGATGACCAGCGCCCAGGTTGCCTCAAATCAAAATTCAAGGCAATGTTGATTTTTGTTTTTTTTCGACATTAACGGTATCAGGATGACTGAATGGGTTCCAGAGGGTCAGACTGTCAACCAGACTTACTATTTGTCAGTTTTGGCAACACTGCGAGAACGAGTTCGTAAGAAACGGCCCGAGTTGTGGAAGAACAACTCGTGGATTTTGCACCACGACAACGCACCTGCCCATAATGCACTATCTGTGAAGCGTTTTTGTCTGAATAACGCACTCCAACGCTCGAACACACGTCGTACTCGACAGATTTGGCACCGTGCGACTTTTTTTTTCCGAAGATAAAATTTGCTTTGAAAGGGACCCGATTTGAGTCGATGGAAGCGGTAAAGCCAAAAACGGCAGAGCTCCTAAAGGTCCTCACCAAAAAAGACTTCCAGTACTACTTCGATCAATGGAAAAACGTATGGAATGGTGTGTGGCGAGGGGAGGGGAGTATATTGAAGGGGAGCATTCGAATGTAGAATATTTTTTTTAATAAAACCCTTTTTCTTAACCAGTCTCGTTATTTAATAGCCACACCTCGTAATAAATGCATATTTCTTCGCAGTAATCATCATGATTAAGTTAACAGTCAAACAACTGGTTTGCAGTAGTCCTCCATTTCAGGTATACTAGTTTGTCTAATCCAAGGAATGTATTGATGCATAGGATGTTTTCCTGTTGCCTGGCCTATTGTCTCAGAATATCTCTTTACAGCTTGTCTTTTGTTTATTTGTATGTTGCAGGTTCTCCGGCACAAAGACAATTTGTTTAGTTAGGATGAAGTGTAATTGTATTTCCGCTCTGGGGACTTCAAAACGTTTATTGGCATTGAAAACTCGACATCGAAAATTTCAGCCCATTACAATACTTCCTTCTTTTTTTTTATAGATAAAGAAAGTCGTGTGATGTTCACACCAGATTTTTTTAGTTAACATTGACAAAATTGTTTCTCAGAATAACCAGTGCTTTCTGGTTGCACAATTCAGCTCTAGCAAACATAAATAATATTTGGACGCACCCTTTTCACCTCTTGCGAAATAAAAAAAAATGCAATAAGTACGAACCTAAAACCGATAAAAAAAAACATTCCCACCGTAAGTGACTTTTTTGCCACTTTCGGTGACCTCTTTTAATTAAATTTGTTGTTACTGTCAGTTCCACAATCCAAAGGTTCCACATTGACAGAGTTTTCTTATTTTCTTTTTAAGGTGTTGCACCGCCATCTATTGTTGCCATTCAAGCTGGGAAAACACTTCAACAAATGACTTCGACCTCCGGTAGTTGGTCTTGGATATCCGTAGCACTTCTTGTTGTGTTCGCCGTTATTTCATTGGTTCCTATTTTCATAAAGAAAAAATTGAGGGAAAAATTTGACTAAGGTACAATTCTGCCTAACAATATTTAGGTTGTCCAAATTCCAATTTTACTTCTTGTCCATCCATTACTGACGAAATACATTTGCGGGAAACAATTAAAGGATCGCTGACGTTTATCAATTATTCTTCCGTTTACTCTGTACTTTTTCAAGATCTAAAAGCAGGGTCCACACTTATGTTGCAAATGGTGTCCAACATATGTTGTACAACATTTGCAACATAAGTGTGGACCTTGCGATGTTATCCAACACGGTACAGACTTTCAATGGGTTTCTAAAGTGTCTGAAATGTTCCATATTTTTGTAAACATGCAACATGTTGGACAACATTTTCTCAAAACGTCTACACTTGTGTTGCAATGCTGTGCAACAATGTTGGGCAACATTTTGCAACATAGGTGTGGACCGTGCTTTGATCATGGGATCTTGCTGGGCATGGGCGAGTTTAGCAGAAATAATTTGGGCAAAAGGTAGAAATCGTGCGTGGTATTAAATTCTGATTCCGCATAAAAAAAAAAAAAAATATGAACTTATCTGTGAACAAATTTCAAAGCTGAACAATATTTAATGTTTCTGGATGGTTCAAACTTTATATCGATTGGGGTACGCAATTGCTACACGAGCTGTATGCAGACGAGCATAATCATGGGTGAGGGCGAAACTTGGTCCAATAAATAGAAAGAAAGGGACATTTTTTGAACCTTCCATATGTCAGTGTTTTTCTTTCCACAACGTAATACTCCGTACGTTCCTCTAATTGTTTCCACCGGTGTACTCGGTAGTTTGTACTTTCTGCTTTATCCTCCTCATTCCATGGTCTCTTACTGTTGAAAGGACACATACCAAGTTGAGAGCACCAGCTAGTATCAACAGAAGACCTAGGTAATAAATATTCGGTGGGAAAAGACTAACTGGGCCATGTCTCTCGTAGAAACATGTAAAGAGACTAGCTCGATGTTATCGGTTCACAATACAATGTGGATGACAAAGAATTCAACGTGTTGAATTCTTTGTCATCCACATTGTATTGTGAATTATTTCTAGGTTTCCACTTTTTCCTCTCCAGTCTTCCGGAATTGCCTTTAGGGAATGTTTCAGGATTGTATTACTCTGTTAAAATTAAACTTTTGGCAAGGCATGGCCGTAAAAACGTAATCTAAAGTAGGTACTAGTTCTATTAGTACCTACTTTACCTTGGCCTCATAAGAAGAGGTTAGACATTGTTTTTATTTTTTACGGCCAAAGCTCACCCAACAGCCTGGTGACATGGCCGTTAAAACTAGTTATTAAAATTGAAATTACGAGAGTTGAGACACCGTGATTGCCAAAAATCGCTTATAGATGACGATAGGAATATGTCCTGTCATGTATTGAAAGAAACAGGGACAACGTTTCCTGTTCTTGCCCATATTGTATGTCTTATATTGAAAAGAACAAGGGCAACGTTTCCTGTTCTTGCCCATATTGTATTTCCCTTGTCTTCAACTCTCGTAATTGTTCCCTTTTTTCTTTTGACCCAGGATCACATGCTATTGCAAAATGACATATGGGAGTTTAAATATCTAAAAATCATATCAATAAGAACACACTACCATATCTCTGGCATAGCGAGCGATCCTGTGAACTTTAGAAATGGGGGAAAAAAATCGAACGCTGAATTATTCCCTGAAGTCGCTATCTAGTCTTCCTTTTCTGCAAAAGTTAAATGTCATGGAATCCGCACAATCATCGTCAGACCTAAGCCCTTATAACTTCGATGTCATTTCTTTTTTTGAGCCATGTGAAGTAATCAAATGTAAACCATTTGGTAAGGTCTCGTGGCTGAGAAAATACAAGTCCTTATAACATTTAACTTAAACAGGAAGAGGCAAAAGTCTGGAACCCATTTAATGACTTTTGTACGACTGTAAATTCGTTTTGCATGGTTACTTAACTTTATATAAGATCAAATAAGAAATATTATTGAGGATGTTTGTGGTCATTTTGAAATATAAAAATTTCTAATTAATTTTGTATCGACTACAAGTAAATTTTTTGGGCGCTTTCGTCTTTTACGACATCTTCTAGTGAACTCCTAGAAGTTCACTAGAAGATGTCGTAACAGACGGAAGCGCTCGTGACTCATCAATTTACTTGTAGTCGATAAAAAATTAATTAGAAATTCTTATATTTATCTTCTTTTTTGTGACGATTTAAAAATTTTAACCCACACCCATTTTTTAAAAAAGTACCATACTCCAATTCGCGACACATTTTTGAGAAAATAATTTCATTGGAAGTTTTTTGGCGCAAGTTTTAAATCGTAATATTTTTTCGTGACAAAATGGCGATCAATTGAAAAACACGTTTCAAGTGAAAAGTTTTTTTGCTTAGAGAGGTCAATTTATCGGTCATTTAAGCTTTTATGTTAAAATTACTCAACCCTGAGCACTTAAAGGAAATTCTTAAATCGTTCGCCATTTTGTACTGGTAGACGATAGAGATCGATAACTTGGGCCAAAATACTTTTTTAAAGAAGAATGTGAAATTTCTTCTTTAAAAATGTATCGCAAGTTGCAAAGTTATTAAAAATAAAAAGAAATAAGTTATTGTCATAAGTTGGATAACCATAGAAATTTTCATAATGTCATATCCAGAAAGCCGTTCCAAATGGGTTCCAGACTTTTGCAACAGCCTGTATTCCAAACCTTAACGGCAACTTGTCGCTCAAATAGTTAGGTAGTTATTTTAGAATTGAACTTTTTTGACAAATTTTCCCCTCAATTTTTTTGTTTGATTTCTTCTAGACATGATTACTTTCTTTTGTCGGTTTAATACTAAGAAGACAATGTAGAATAGTTCTGCGCATTGCCTCATATACAGGGAGTGCCAAAAGTCCGAGACAACCTGAATATCTTTTGAACGGCTTTATGTGAAATTTTGAAATTTTGCATGGTATTATATCGCAAATTAAATCACCTGATGGTGTGACCAATTTTTCAGGGGCGGGTCTCATGTGGATCCCAGGGGGTCTAACTTTTGTTTTTTAAATACGAACCCCCATCTTGTGATATATTTTCAGAAAGATAATAGAATTAGGAGAACTTTGCAAAACAATTTACTCGTCTAGCGTGTTTGGTTTTAAAATGGCGGCCATTTGAAATTTCCAAGTTATGACTTCCAAGAGTGTTTAAAACTAGGCGAATTATTTCTAAAAGTGGGCGAAGTGTCTAGAACTAGGCAAATTATGTCTAAAAAACAGGTTCCTCGACTTTGATATCCTATGCAATCATTTAATATCCCATTACAAATAATTCGCCTAGTTTTAGACACTCTTATAATTTGGCATGGTATTATAGCCCAAATTAAACCACCTGATGGTGTGACCAATTTTTTAGGGGCGGGTCCCATGTGGCCCCAGGGGGTCCAACTTTTGTTTTTCAAATACGAACCCCCATTTTGTGATACATTTTTAGAAAGACAATAGAATTAGAAGTACTTTGCAAAAAAATTTACACGTCGCGTGTTTGGTTTCAAAATGGCGGTCATTTGATTTCCAAGAGTGTCTAAAACTTGGCAAATTTTTTGCAATGGGATATTGAATGATTGCATAGGACACCAATGTTGAGAAACTTGCTTTTTAGACATAATTCGTCTAGTTTTAGACACTCTTGGAAGTCTTGGAAAAATTTACACATTTAGCGTTTGTGGTTTCCAAATTGGAAAAAATTACACGCCTAGCGTGTTTGGTTTCCAAATTG
>CM022880.1:1464940-1482006 GCA_012654025.1 Pachypsylla venusta | reverse complement strand
AAAAAAAAAAAAAAAAAAAAAAAAAAAAAAAAAAAAAAAAAAAAAAAAAAAAAAAAAAACAATGCTCGAAAACTCATTTATTTTATTTCAATTATTACAGCCTAGGTACTCGTCAAAAAACTCTCCTTTCAACAATTCCATTTATATGTCTTTGCATCTCAACTTTTCGGCTGAAAAATCTAGAATAATTTTGTCACAAACCATTGAGAGAAACAAATCTGTCTCTATTGTGAACAATATTTTAAGTTTTCCACATTTAAATTACTCCATATTTTGCCGCCCCAGGTCATGGCCTATGTTGCTTTTGCGGTAAATCCGTCACTACAAACAACATATTCTTTAGATCTGCATTCGGCTAACATTGAAAACTATGATTTCACTATTGCTGATTGATATTTGATCGTGTACGCACCCCGCTTTACGTTTCTGATTGAGTTTAATCTTTTATCGCTGAACCACATTTCGCTTTGGTTCAAACAAAAAGAAGAAAATAAATAAACTCATGTATGTTTGTATGTATGAATATATAAATGTAATCAATAATTATACAGGGTGTAACAAAAATGCATTTCTTTTAACCACAACTAAGGAGAAGTAAATTCACTGAAGAATGTAAAAAAGCGCTTTCTAACGGTGGGACAAGCCCACCAAGGCATTTTTTTGTGATCTTTTCAGAAGACAATTTAGGTTTCCACAATAACCTACTGTTACTTACAATACAATTTTAAATACTGTTTAGTGGAAGGGCTAAAAAAATTTATAATCGTAACTTTGGGGCTGAGTCCTTTTCCGATGGAAAGCGTTTTTGCAATATTTAGAGGAATATGTTCCCCTTGATTTGACCCATAGAACATGCAGCATGCACTTTTTATACCACCCTATATAAATAATAAATTTGTGAAAATATCATTAATGTTAATTTATTATTTACCACCCTATATAAATGTAATAAAATAATAAATTTGTGAAAATATCATTAATTTATTATTCTCAAATTGCACCAGGAAAGTACAGGAAGCGGCAATTAGTTCTCCCACATTTGAAAGAGCTGGTAAATAAAATAATGGCGTCCAAATAAGGCCTTGACGAGTGATACAAAATTTTAGTCTTTCGCCGAAGTTTTCCACGACTCTCGTCAGTATACCAGCATCAATTTGGATGATTTCTTCCAGAATTGCCAACTTTCACTCTTCAAGGGTCCTAGGGCGATGTTTGAAGACCTCAACCTTGAGATAACCCCACAGGAAGAGGTCGCAACGACTCAAATCCGGCGAGCAAGTGGCCCACGAAATGTCATGCCGTTAGAATATCACGTAACCGGGGAACATGGGCCGTAGCCCCATACAGCCTAAAGCTGATGATGTGGTCCTAAAGTTGTGAACCCAACTCAAAATTGTTTTTCGATCAGGAACTGGATCTGTGGAGTGCAAACCATACTTTGTGCGGAACGCCCACTGAGTGGCTATAATGGATTCACTTTTTTAAAAAACCACTTGGCAATGAATGCGCCTTGGCGATGACCGCGTTACCAAACCATTGCGACACCTAAAAACTAGATGTCATTTCGTGTTGAATATCACAAACCCCACGCGCCTCCCACTATCACTTCCCCTCCCACGATTTTTTAAAAAGTGGGACAACTAATTGCCGCACCCTGTACCTAGTTTGAAACTTTGAATCCTGGTCGGGTCAAAACTTAAAAAAAGGTTATTTTCGATTTTTCTACTTGGACTGGTTGTGTTTGGGGGTAATTCAGTCTTCTCCTGAGAACAATTAGGTATTTATGGTAGGGGATTTGGCTCGGCAATAGCAGATGCTGTTGGTGCATTCAGCTCATTACGGACAACTGGCTACCTGCTGTGGATTGTAAATAAACTGTAAGAGTAAGCCTAACCTAGTTTTTAAAAAAGGTACCTACCACAGCTGCTCAAAATTTAAAGATTATTTCAAATTTGCATTCATATCTTGTGTTTTAGGCGTCAGATAAGTAAGTCGTCATTTGTTCGGCATAGATTTAAAATTCAATTTTGATTAAATTAGATTTTGTGAAACTACGTCATAAGATGACCCCATAAAAAGATTATGAAATTTGTTACAGCACTTTATTAGTCTGCACATGCGCAGGCATGTCTTTTTTGTGAACGTTAGTGAACTCCACTTTTAACTCCCATATACATCCCGAAATGCACTTGCATGTGTGTATATTTTCATCCGATTTTGACGAAATTTGGTATACATGTTTAGGGTACGAGGGAAATTTGCTGTGTAGTTTTTGGGGGCCCAATATTGTGTTTTTTGAAAATGATTTTTATGTTTTTAGCGGTTTGTTGCAGAAACGTAAAATTTTGATACGTGATGGCTGGTGTTAAGGGCTTTTCGATTTTGAACATTTTCTGGGCCCTCCCCCCGGGGGGAGGGCCCCCAATATTTTGTTTTTTGAAAATGATAATTTTTGGGGTCCCCAGGGGGCCCAGTATTGTGTTTTTGAAAATGATTTTTATCTTTTTAGCGGTTTGTTATAGAAACGTAAATTTTGTTATGTGATGGCTGTTGTTCAGGGCTTTTCGATTTTGAAAAATTTAATTCAGATATTTTTTTCTATTAATGACTACAACACTAACGTGAACACCTGATCATATTGATCCACTTTCAAGAGACAGTCTTTTCAAGAGACAGTGTAGGCTAACCTCAGTTGCCCAATTGGAAATTAAGGTGGTTCCCAAAGCTTTTCCCAATTTTTAACTTCCTTTTTCGTCCTTGACGCACACCCTACCAGAAGCTCTCTATATAGTTAACATCTCGTGGAGAGATGTGGTGTGTGTTTGGATGTGCTTCCTTCGATGGTAGACACTGCTTGAAGAACTTGCATCAATCCTTCCATTAGGTTTGTCAACACGTGACCAATATCCTTCTCCGTTACTATGTAAACTCCTGGCTTTTCTCTGAGTAATTGTTGACAGTAAAGTGATATCAAATTAGTGACGTCATCTTCTTCTGATGTACTTGGCAACATTGCTTCACTCAAACAAGAGTTTCTGGGGACAGAACATACTACAGTATCACTACCACAGATTTATAAAATAGTTTGAAATTAAATCCGAAGTCCGGTCCGTTATTAATATTGGGGTGTGTTTAGTATATACCGTGTTGCCATATATTCGTCAAATTGAAAAGACCTCATTTGTTAGGCTTATTTGTGAACTCATAAAATGGCTACATTATCCCTTAATACTGCGTGTCCCAAAAGTCCGAGACCACCTGAATATCTTTTGAACGGCTTTATGTAGAGTTGTGAAATTTTGCATGATATTATATCCCAAATTAAACCACCTGATGGTGTGACCAATTTTTAAGGGGCGGGTCCCACCACGTGGACCCTAGTGAGTCCAACTTTAGATTTTTAAATACGAAACCCAATTTTGTGATACGTTTTCAGAAAGAAAATAGAATTAGAAGTACTTTCCAAAAAAAATTACAAGTCTAACGTGTTTAATTTCAAAATGGCGGCCATTTAAAATTTCCAAGATATGACTTCCAAGAGTGTCTAAAACTAGGCGAATTATTTACAATGGGATATTGAATGATTGCATACGACACCAATGTCGAGGAACCTGTTTTTTAGACAATTCACCTAGTTTTGGACACTCTTGGAATTTTGAAATTAAACATGCTAGACTTGTATTTTTTTTTTTTTTTTTTGCAAAGTACTTCTAATTCTATTGTCTTTCTGAAAATCTATCACAAGATGGTGGTTCGTATTTAAAAAACAAAAGTTGGTCCCCCTGGGGGCCACATGGGACCCGCCCCTGAAAGATTGGTCACACCATCAGGTGGTCTAATTTGGGATATAATAACATGAAAAATTTGAAAACTCCACATAAAGCCGTTCAAAAGATATTCAGGTAGTCTCGGACTTTTGGGACACCCTGTATAAGAAAGTCGTATTTTTCTACACGAATACAATATTTTATCTTCTATACTATTGCCTATACTAGTATGGAAGAGAAGTAAAAATTGAAAATTTTAAGGATTATCCCTATGCGCTCGCTAGGCCGTAAAAATTATTAAATGGCAACATTATCCCAAAATACCAAAAAGTCTCACTACGATCAGTGAAAAAAAATCAACGTTATGTATGACATACCGATGTGCTCGAGTGAACGTCAGTGCGTCTGTCCATTTGGTTTGCTGCAAATATTCTAAGATCGTACTCTCCGCCTGCTCCACAACCAAAGCAGGGGCTGTGCCCGGTGTGGGTGTTGGAATTCCAATATCTTCCTGAGCTTTCATGAGAGATTGTTTCATAAATATTATTTCTGAAGATACATCCTGCAGCTGAAAACAAAAATGATAAATTTCTCTTGAACAAAAATTGTTTCTTACTGTGCGNAACATATATTTTTTTTTCTTTTGCTTAACGTCTCTGTAACATCTATTGATCATTCAAGACAGGTGTTTCACTCCACATTCACTTGTAAACCAGCTACCCACGTTGACCTCAACCAGACTGTGTTGGGCCGGGAAAATAGCCAGCATCACGAGGGCCCGAACCCACTTGGATACCCACATACCAGAACCTAGATGGACGTTGCTTAACNTGTTCTCAAGCGGTCACCCATCCAATTACTGACCACGCCCGACGTTGATTAACTTCAGTGATCTGACATGAACTGGTGTATTCAACGTGGTATGATCGTTGGCTGAAACATCTTTTGTATTCGTCCTTTCCGATGCCTTCTTCTAGTTTTTCACCTCCGAAATTTCTTCGAAACCTCGTCGCGTCAAATCTTGAACAATGCTTATTAAATAAATCGACATGCCTACAGTAAATGAGACAACTGTTACGTGTTAATCGACATAGTGTGAACGCTGTCCAATAAAAGGCGGTCAATTCTGATATCCAAAATGGCGAATAACACGAGCAAACTAAGACCGATTTTGGTAAGGATTTATTTCCACATTGAAGGGAACGGCCATGTTCTTTGCGGTGGCCAGTTCTACATACCAGGATGACCTGGAACGCATATTATCACAATTCCAGCCAAGTTCCATCAAAATCTTTTTCGTAACCTCATATCAACCATTTACACTATTTTTCCAAACCTGAATCCAAAAATGGGAAGAACCGTTAATTTTATGAGGAACACCGCTACAAAAACAATAGCCATGTATCAATTGTTTGTACACGTTAACCGAAAAAATACCATATCAATCGATAACAAACCTTTTTATACAAGACTGCGAGAAGAACGGAAAAGGGCATAGTATTTATGTCCATTAATTATCATTTGAGACATTATGAAGACAAAGCGTATTAGTACTCTACCTCTGCCAGAGTCTCACGGTATTAAACTATTTCAAATGAGTGTGAGGATAACAGCAGCACGAGAACAGCCATACCTCTGAGGCGCCACGTGAACAGGCGGAGCCTTACAGTCAGCTGCCTTTTCTTCATTGGCAACACTTTACCGCACATCCTGCATTACTTCTATAGAGTCACTTACTTGATTTGTGTTTGCAGCTGTTGTTACCAAAGCTATCATTTTGTTTGCTGACTCGAGAAGGAGCAGCAGTTGAAAATAAAGTTTGTAAAAAGATTTTCCCACTTCGATTATAGGTTCAGCATTTGATCTGAGCGAGGAGTTTCCTTCGTCTCCTAAATTTTGCAATTTAACAACAGCTCTGAGCGCATCGACACACTGAAAATAAATATCAGTGTAAGAAACATTTAGGAACACAAAACTAATTGAACATATGAAAATACAAATCTTAAATACAAAACGTCCTCATGGTGGCTGGTTCTACACACCAGGAGAACTGAAACGCATACCACGACAGTTCCGGAAAAGGGCCATCAAAACCTTTTCGGTACCTAACCCCATACCAAAGTATTTCTCCAATTTTCCAAAACCTGGATAAAAAAATCAGAGGAACCATTGATTTTAAGAGGAACACCGCTACCTGGATAAAAAAATCAGAGGAACCATTGATTTTAAGAGGAAAAAAAAATCAGAGGAACCGTTGATTTTAAGAGGAAAACCGCTACAAAAAAAGAGGGAGTATAAAACCCTCGTCTATATGTAAGAGAGACGTTTAGCAACATTTTCTGTAATGATGAAATGGACAATAAAGATCCTTCTAAATTATTCTCGTTGCATAATTTGTAAAACTTAAACAACATAATTTGTCGAATTGCCAGGGCGATTCTTGTAATTGTCAGAAAATTATATTTTCCCTGCTATATGACACACTATTCTTATTTCGATTTTACGTACCTCTGCCGCTTGATCATTTCTATCAAGAAGTGTATCCGTGTGTTCTTTAATTTGAAGAAGTCCAAATTTTAATGGTTCAGGTGGTAAATTAATAATTTCGGAATTAAAATAAATCAGAGGAACATCAGCCGCCAAAATAGATAGAGAATCTGACAGATTTGAAANAACGTTGTAGGGATAGAGGAGGGGCGTACATTAAAAGGGATAACTACTAAAGTTGGTAAGTTAAACACACATCGTTTTATGGAAAGATTCTATGAACTTAATAGCCACACCTTATAATAGTCTTGGACAGTATTGATCATTTTAAGGAGGTAAAACTAGATTAATTAAGGTATAAATAACGATGCTTAACTTCAGCGATCTAACGGAACTGGTGTTTTCAACGTATACGCTGGCTAGGAAGAAGATCTTTGCTTACTGAAGTTTAAGGTACCTACTAGTACTCAATACTATTGGTGGTGTGATATTGATTGATAAGAGTCTATCTTTATGGCAGATACATTACTGGAAACAGAGGATGCAGGAAACGGTGTGTTGTTTTTATGATGGCTGGCAATTTGCATAAATAGTTGTTTAAAGCAGATTTATTGCTATGTGCCTCATCCAATAATAATATTATTATTATTATTATGACAAAATACACGGTGGGCCAAAAGTCATCATATAATAATAGTATTATGACATAATACAGGGTGGGCCAAAAGTCACCATAATAATAATAATAGTATTATGACATAATACAGGGTGGGCCAAAAGTCACCATAATAATATTATGACATAATACTGGGTGGGCCAAAAGTCACCATAATAATATTATGACATAATACTGGGTGGGCCAAAAGTCACCATAATAATATTATGACATAATACAGGGTGGGCCAAAAGTCACCATAATAATATTATGACATAATACAGGGTATATCTGGCGAACGCTCTGGCCAATTAATTTCCGATTTTTTGGAAATTATTAGCTTAGCTCATTAAAAGTTTGCCTTAAAGATAATTGATCGCTAATATAAGTAATAAAATTTGCCAGCGTCTATGGCACGTTGAATAATCACGTTCCCGTTCGATCACTGAAGTTAAGAAACGTTCAGCGAGGTTGTACCATATGGGTGGGCACGTGGGTTCGCGCCCTCGTGATACTGGCTACTTTTCCGGGCCAACCCAGGCTTAGTGGTTTGCATGTTTCCGGCGAATGGAGGGTAAAACCCCAATCTTGAATGACCAATAGAGATGTTAAAGAAACTTTAAGATAAATTAAAATAATACACATCATTAAATTCTATTATTCTGGTTCTTTGTTTAGTTGTGTAATATAATCTCAAAAAAAAATAACAAAAAAAATATATAAACGAAAATGTTATTAAATTTTTAAACCCCATGGTGACTTTTGGCCCACCTAGACAGAGGGTGTACACTGTGTTCTATCCCAACCAGGCTAGTAATAATTCTGTGAATACTCAATCAAAATGGACTCTACTAGCCCCGGCCATTTAACATATCATCGTTCGGATATTGTAAGAATAAAAATTTAATACTATTTTGGTAACTTTGATAAAATTGTGCGCTAATTTACCTTTCGTGATGCTGGCTATTTTTCCGGCCCAAACCAAGCAGGGTGAGGTCAATGTGGGTAACTAGTTTGCAAGTTTCCAGCGAATGGAGGGTAAAATCCCCGTCTCGAATGACTAATAGATGTTAAAGAGACGTTAATAAAAAAAAATAATAATAAAAAGAACAGAGAATAACTGGTGTTTTTACCCTACGTACAATATGAAATAAGGTAGATAGGTACCTAACTCATTAACCCATAAGCGCCCAGTGGTACCATATGGTACCAGCAAACCTGATCAAAACTTTGTCATATTTTGTTGTGACAGGGTAGTTTTTTTCATATTTTATTTATCCACAATGATTTAGAAGGGTACAATGTTTGGAAATACTGTTTAGTTATCAATTGAATTTATACTGTGGCTGACCTCTGACCTCCAAAATTTAGTGAATTTTTTTCTGACATGCCTGGAGTTAATACTCGCTTTGAGTAAGTACATTTACTGTATTTTTGTTTGCTAAACTTATTGCATTTTATTTCAAACAGTATACAGATTAGTTTTAAAACCATTTTTAGACATAATAATTTTCTTGGTGCCCGTGAAAGAGCTTTACTTTTCAGTGGTACCATATGGTACCACTGGGCACTTCCCGTGTCTTCTGTGCTTGTAATTGAACTTTTGAATAAAATGAAAAATACGAGTTTCCAATTATAAAAAATATTGTTTTTTATCTTCGTTATGTGAGTTTTTTACATCAGATTGGACATGAAACAATTGTGTTGTCATAATGTGCTTTTTCGTCTATATTTATTTGAATAGCTATAAGAAAATGTGTATTTCTTGTTTGCCCTAGGGAAAATCTCACTTTAGCTGAAGTTCTTGACCTACTCGTCAGTTGAGATTACGCTAATAAATATTACAGTAATCAGAACAGCATTTTAGATGGTTTTTGGCACTCCTTTTTGTACCTATTTTAAAATGCAGTGAAATTAGGAGAAAATGCTGATCTGCCTTTATGTTATGTTTATTAACTCCCTTTTGTTAATTATTTCAATTTAAGAAATACAAAAAACCTTTAGAACCTTATTATCAATGATTTCATTACTTTCTAGGGATGTATTATTATTTTTTTGTTTTGACAAGGAGAGTGCCCAGTGGTACCATATGGTACCAGCGGAAAATTGGCCATATCTCCGGGGGTGTGAAAATTTTTACTTAATTTTTTTTTCACAGTAGTATCTAAACAATATTTGCCTTCTGAAAAGCGATATTTCACATAAAAGTTTGAAAAATAAAAAACTCGGGCGTTCATGGGTTAAAAATATGTAAAAGCTCTGAAAGTTATAATTTTATAATCTGATATCATCCTAACGAAGTGTGTTAAATTTCATTAACAAGAGTAACTTTGGTAACTGTACATGCTTGTATGAAAAGTACAAACTTTTGGGCAAAACATGTCCCTGTGATATTAACAATGCGCTATAAAGTTCTGTTACAAACTTTCCCATTGTCATCATTATAACATGAGTGCACACAAAAAGGGTTTTTTTGGGGTTCTAACCCGCCCCTCCCGAAAAAAGAGAATATGGGGAAAAACATCATACATTTTCAAGCCTTTTTAATAATCAAGCGATATTTGTGTCATTGAACAGCTAGGAGTACGGACTATATGAGTGGCCTATTGGATCCCTTTACAATTTTCATGGAAAATTGTAAAGAAAAAAAATCCCAAAAGATTTCTGACTCGAAAAAGTACGACAATTTTTTTTTTTTTCTATAAAAAAATCATGAGAATATTTCTTGCTGCAAATTTTATTCTTATTTTAACGGCCTAAACCATTTTAATATACTATTAGCAAAAAAAAATATGCGTGATTAAGTATAACCGAAGGCGTATCATATATGGATTGGAAGAAATTTCCAATCCATATATGACTTGCTAACTTTCCATGAGGAAAAGTAAATCATACTTGAGATTGTAAGAAGTTACTTGAGGGTGACATCCCCACGAGCCGAGTCCACCTGAACTGATGGTGTAAAATAACACAGAAAGCAACTCTGTAATATCATTATATGTTTATTAACTCGTATGTTACTGACGTAATTATATTGCAGTGATTGTCATGGTTCTGGGGACCCATGTCAATTATCAGCCTCCAAGAACGGATGTATGATGACAATTAAAAACATAAGCAGTATACTACAACTTATCTAGAGCTGCTGTCTCATACATCTGGCTACCATCGGATACGATGATGCCACATTGAATGAATGATTAAGTATAAGGAAGTAATAAGTTTTGGGGAAAAAAAACAAAATGCCCGCCGCGCCGTTTGAAAATCAAGCAAAAACGGACAATGCATGTCGAAATGATGACTTAAATTGATCATTGCTAACCTTTTTTGGGCCATCCTGTATGGTATTTTAATCAAAATTAGACAAGTCGTTCGAGAGTTATAATGGAAAACAGACGTTTAAAAAAAAACTCTGCCAATGTGATACCTGGGTTTATTATTTTTTAGGCAAAAAAAAATTGGGGGGTACCACCCCCCCAAAAAAATTGAGGGTGGGCTCGTGACGAATATGGGGCCTAATTAAATCCTAAATTTAACATACCTACTAAATTTGAAGTCTCTGGCTCTTACCATTCTCTTTTTAGACAGGATTAATGAAAACCGCTAGAAAGCGGTAAAAACCGCCAGCGGTATATTTGATTGAACCCAAAAGTTTAGAGCTAACTGAGACCCCAAATATGACATATATAAAAAATTTCAAATCTCTAGCTCTTACCATTCTCCTTTAAAAGAGCAATACTGAAAACCGCTTCGCCAAGGCTGTATTCGATCGCACAAATCGCCAAGAGTGTATTCGATTGCACCCAAATGTTGGACTGAACATGGTCTGGCACCTAAGTAAAAAACTCTGCCAATGTGACACATGGGTTTATTATATTACTGGCTAAATATATACCCCCGCCCCAAAAAATCTGGGACGTAATATGACATACATACTAAATTTCAAATCTCTGCCTCTTACCATCTATTTTTAGACAGCAATACTGAAAACCGCTAAAAAGCGGGAAAAACCGCCAAGGGTGAATCGATTGCACCCAAAAGTTTCGGAGCACAATTAGAGCCCCGGTCGGCGCTAAGTGGCAAAAGTGCCCATCACGACTTTATTCGGATTTTTTTTATTCGATTTTTGGATTTTACCAAGGTAGGTAAAATCCAAACGTATAATATCAAATTTTGAGGGGGGGTATTTTTTTTTTTTTTTNGGGGGTTTTTTTTTTTTTTTTTTCGTGACGATTCCAAAGGTTTATGATTGAAAATAATAAACCAAAAATAATAATACATTAATTCCATAAGACTAGAAATATTTTGTTGCGCTCAATATCAATCAAAGGCGAGGGTTCTTCACTCTAGTTATTAAATTTCTATATTGTTACATCCTGTGTAACAATAAAAAGAATTGACGCGATTTATTATAATATTTAAATCAATAGCTCACAGCTACTTAGTATGGAGAATGCATTTTGTAAATACTATAATCCAAGAGTTTTACATTAATTTAAATTTTAAATACAGGGTGGTACTCCACTACATCAAATGACAGCTACTTAGTATGGAGAATGCATTTTGTAAATACTATAATCCAAGAGTTTTACATTAATTTAAATTTCAAATACAGGGTGGTACTATACTGCTTTCACTGATCTCTAGCATACATGCATGGTTAAAAGTATTACACGATTGTATGTTTCACCCTGTATTACAATATTCTTTTATGCGGATAAGTTAACAGATGCTAATACACATTACGCTTGATATAAATTTGTTAAAACTAGAAATTTGAGTTCCCGGAATTTTGGCTTTGAATAAATACATTATGTGATAAAAATCGTTCGAATGAAAAATGTCCACTCCTATTTTGTATTTTACAAGATGAAAAATGAATATTTTTCATCATCATCAACAACTCGCCATGAGTTGTTGATACTTGAGAATCCTTACGGATAATGCAGTAGCTGCTCCTTGCTTTCTGCATTAAGACATGGCATCATCATAGGTTAACAGCCGTGGGGCTGGTTTGCAACAACTCGTCATGAGTTGCTGATACTAAAGAATCCTTAAGGATAATGCAGTAGCTTCTCCTTGTTTTCTGCATGGGTAATGGAAAAGATATCGTTTCCGACTATTCCTTTAGTCGCCTTTTGCGACTGGCATGGCTTTGTGTGCCTTGAATGTATTCTTTTTAAGTCCCCCTATCCACAGAATATTTTTACAAGTACATTTAAATTTTATTTGAAAAGCAAAATTTTACAAGTAGGCACAAAAGATAAAATTGCTAACTCATGCATACATATTTTTCGGTAGTCAAAATACGCCCTGTATGTGAGAAACTTTCTTCTTCAATAATAAAATACGATTCGTGATGAATAATTTATGTGTCGTACGCGTGCCGTCTGTAAGTTTTATTTCGCGCTACACTACGTCCAAACCGATATAAAATTTACAATGAGCCTGCTGCCTGTTCAAAGATATTATTGGCACAGACTCAGTGATGCATTCCAGGATGATGCAGAACGTACGAGTAAATTTTTGGCAAATCCAAAATTTTGGCACCCACAACATCGATTGTCGTAACTAAAGAAGAAGTACATTCCATCGCGCTTTTTTAGGCCAGAGGTTCAGTAGAATTATTCGAATAAAAAATTAACCAATAGGGAAAAAATTATGGAATTATCGATTATCGTAACTATAGATGGGAACTATCGATTATCGTAACTATAGATGGGAACTATCGATTATCGTAACTATAAAAGAGGTGCATTTGATCGCAGATATTTTAGGACAGAGGTTCAGTAGAATTATTCGAATAAAAAATCAACCAATAGGGGAAAAAATATGGAAATATCGATTATCGTAACTATAGATGGGAACTATCGATTATGTTAACTATAGAAGAAGTGCATTCGATCGCGGATAATTTAAGATAGAGATCCAGTAGAATTATTACAATAAAAAATCAACCAATAGGAAAAAAATAATGGAAATATCGATTATCGTAACTATAGATGGGAACTATCGATTATCGTAACTACACAAGAAATGCATTCGATCGCGGATATTTTAGGACAGAGATCTGGTAGAATTATTAAAATAAAAAAATAACCAAAAGGGAAAAAATCTGGGAAAGGTTTTACGGTTTTAATCGCTGAATTTTCTAATCAGACATGGCTTCATATGAATACCTCACGTTTTCACCTTCCCCCAAGGTGAGCTTAATGTGTGTTAGAGTCTTTACAATTGTTATAGAGCTGTAAATTTCCCGTCCAATGAATACGCACAAGATACACTTTCATTCAGCGGTGGCCCGGTAAAAGTGTCCGGAAAAAAAATTCTTGGCAAAATAAGGTAAAAGTTGAACCACAGAATATTGATTCATGAAATCAATTTCTATGAACTACACTTATACCCGTTGAGAAAACTACAGAACACAGCTGTTATGGTGCCTCCCTCAAAATATATCATCATTTCTGTCCCTGAACTGAGATTTTCAAGCTCAGTAGATCACGAGATATGTATAGAATGACAGTTCAAATTTTTGCAGGATTATATGCCCTTTTTATTGTGTTGTCTAAATAGTACTAAACAACCAACTAGGGCTGGGATTTTCCACTCACTTAGTCGACTCTCGATCTCGACACGCATCGAGTGACAATTTTCAAAAACGCCTTATTTGATCAGAGAGACAAATAAAACCAATTGACAAAAGGGGCATCTACCAAATAAACGTCCACAACTTCGGCGAATACATTAAAAAGACATCACTAAAAGAATAAAAGAACTTTTTCCTTCAGTAAACAGCAAACACCCGGAAAAATATTTCTCCCTTTATTATCTTGACTGTTAGTCAACCAAAAAATGCTACTCGTAATTCGACTTTTTGAAAAGTCGACTAATTTCAAAAAGATGATTCGATTCGTGGTTTCGTAGTGAATCGAGTCGTGAGTCGGCTCATGAGTCGACTCGTGGATGACTAGCCCATCCCTGCAACCAACTAAAAAATCTAAAAAAAATGACGTTTCATAAAAGTTCTATTAATACCAAACTTTCAAAAGAAAATTATGGTTCCAACTTTGGGAACCCATATCTCAGTTAGAAAGCATTTTAACTGCCCTTGTACGGAATATTTCCGTAATCATTTTAGTCCAAGCATTTGGTGGTATCAATAATTTTCACTGATTTTAAATTCACCCTGTATAACTGCCAAACTGTGATATAAAGTTTTATCTATTCATTAAACTTTTAGTTACAAAACATGTCCGTCCGTTGGACCACCTGTCCAAAGCTCCGTCCGGACGACTACCCATCCATCCATTTGTTTGTCTTCAAAAAGTTTTACTTTGCGACGTTGTTTTCAGTACTTCTCTTCCTTCATTGTTCAAAACTTTTATGCGGAACTTAGGGAAAAACTTATATCTTGAGATATGTTGATGATGACAATGCTTATGTCTTGAGATGACAATGCTTATATCTTGAGATATGTTGATGATGACAATGCTTATATCTTGAGATATGTTGATGATGACAATGCTTATCTCTTGAGATATGTTGATGATGACAATGTTTATCTCTTGAGATATGTTGATGATGACAATGTTTATCTCTTGAGATATGTTGATGATGACAATGCTCATCTCTTGAGATTTGTTGATGATGACAATGCTTATCTCTTGAGATATGTTGATGATGACAATGATTATCTCTTGAGATATGTTGATGATCACAATGCTTATCTCTTGAGATATGTTGATGATGACAATGCTTATCTCTTGAGATATGTTGATGATGACAATGCTTATCTCTTGAGATATGTGGATGATGACAATGCTTATCTCTTGAGATACGATGATGATAACAATGCTTATTTCTTGAGATATATGGATGATGACAATGCTTATATGTTGAGATATGTTGATGATGACAATGCTTATATGTTGAGATATGTTGATGATTACAATGCTTATCTCTTGAGATATGTTGATGATGACAAGGCTTATCTCTTGAGATATGTTGATGATGACAATGCTTATCTCTTGAGATATGTTGATGATGACAATGCTTATATTTTGAGATATGTTGATGATGACAATGCTTATATCTTGAGATTTGTTGATGATGACAATGCTTATATCTTGAGATATGTTGATGATGACAATGCTTATCTCTTGAGATATGTTGATAATGACAATGCTTATCTCTTGAGATAATTTTTTTTCATTGCCCGCTCTCTTTAGCTGCACCCTTTCCTGGACACTGGACAGGTAACCCTTACTTTCTTCTCACAGTATCAATGCGTCCTAACTGCAATTTGTTGATGTCATTCTATCATTGGTTTGAAACTAAGTGCCATGCGTACTAACTGCAATTTGTTGATGTCATTCTATCTTTGGTTTGCAACTAAGTGCCATGCGTACTAACTGCAATTTGTTGATGTCATTCTATCTTTGGTTTGAAACTAAGTGCCATGCGTACTAACTGCAATTTGTTGATGCCATTCTATTCTATCTTTGGTTTGAAACTAAGGGCCATGCGTACTAACTGCAATTTGTTGATGTCATTCTATTTTTGGTTTGAAACTAAGTGCCATGCGTACTAACTGCAATTTGTTGAAATATGTGGTGTTCCCAAGCAGTCTGACCACGTCCGACGTTGCTTCAGTGATCTGACGGGAACTAGTGTATTCAACATGGTATGATCGTTGGCTTCACTTGAGTGTCTTTTTTTTTAATTTTGCTTAACGTGTCTTTAACATCTATTGGTCATTCAAGACAGTTTTACCCTCCATTCTCTGAAAACTTGCAAACCAGCTACCCACATTGACCTCACCCAGCCTGGGTTGGGCCGGAAAAATGAGCCAACCATACGTGGTGTTCCCAAACGGTCACCCATCCAAGTACTGACCACGCCCGACGTTGCTTAACTTCAGTGATCTGACGAAAACTGGTGTATTCAACGTGGTATGATCGTTGATTTCACTTGAGTGTCTAATTTGCATTTTAAAAAATGTTCTGATCAAAAAAAATTACATTGATTTTTTTTTGCATTAGGCGTTTTAACTGATGGCTAAAGCTATGTCCTTCGCTCCGATTCCTCTAAAAAATATTAGATTTTATCAAATAGTTTAGCCAATTTAAGGTATCTGAGCAAGGTGATCACACCTTGTTCATCATCGTCCAGGGAAATTTCATATGAAAATGAGCGCCTGAGGTGGACAGGTCAGAATGTGGCGCACAGTTAGAGACTCGGCACAACGACAAACGGGCGGAGGAGATCTCTAAAAAAGGAAGCTGTGCGTAAGTCTAGTGTGGCCAATCCTCGTCCTGGCCAAAACAACCTCCTCAGCACGAGTATCCCTATTGCTGGTGGACCATGCGCATATGATTGGCTTGATGGACCAACAAGATCCCAAGACGCCTGCCACATGCGTAGATGAATTTTATTATAAAACTAGCAGGATACGCCCGCTTCGCTTGGCGCCTTATAGGCATGGCCGTTTATAGTTTCAACCCCTTTTTCGCGATAAAAAGTAGCCTATGTCCTTTCATAAAGTTTAGTCTATCTCCATACCAAATTTCATCAAANGTCCTTAAAGTTTAGTCTATCTCCATACCAAATTTCATCAAAATCGGTTCAGTAGTTTAAGCGTGAAAGCGTAACATACATACATACAGACAGACAGAGTTACTTTCGCATTTATAATATTAGTATGGATAAAAACAGAAATTTTACAAGTGCGAGTAAGTAGTCACTTCGCTAATTTGTCAACTCACACTTGAGTGTTGTTTTATAATATGGAAGCATCTTCCAGTGAGGATTTACTAAGAGGGTGAGCATGTATAGTTTCACGTCCTCGTGATGCTGGTTTTTTTTCAGCCCAATTCGGGCTGGGGTGAGGTCAATGCCGGATGCGGGCAGCTGGTTGTTTGTATATCATACTGTTCATTTTATTGTAAAAGTTTAGAAAGGTATTGTAATGCTACATCGTCAGGTCCATACAAAGTAAATAACGACACAGGAAAGCAAATACACTCAAATGAATAATGTAGGGATGGGTTAGTCATCCACAAGTCGATTCATGACTCGACTCATGACTCGACTCACTCATGAGTCGACTCATCTTTTTAAAATGAGTCGACTCTTCGAAGAGTCGACTTACGAGTACC
>CM022880.1:1425430-1450937 GCA_012654025.1 Pachypsylla venusta | reverse complement strand
GACAAATAAATAATTATAAAGTCATGGAGGCAATACCAACTAGTTAGTCTCCAAGAAAAGATGTATGTATGACAAATAAATAATTATAAAGTCATGGGGGCAATACCAACTAGTTAGTCTCCAAGAAAAGATATATGACAAATAAATAATTATAAAGTCTTGTAGATGTGGGTATTAAAAAAAGCAGCTGTGACAATAGTGAGGAAGCACTAGTTCTACAAAAGCAACACCCATTAAGCTAGGGGCACGCGCTTTGATCAAATTCCATTTTGTCCTACTGGTAATGTAGTATAACAGGTAAAATATACTACAAGCGTCATTTTTAAATTTGAGCCATCATCAGATTTTTAAAGGAAAATATGCTTAGATTTCAAATATGGGTTTGTTTCTAATGCTAGAAATTGACGACTAGGTTATGTCATTTTTCTAAATGTAAATTAAATTAAAAGTATATTTGGGGTCTCAGCTAGCCTCCAAACTTTTGGGTTCAATCAAATATACCGCTGGCGGTTTTTACCGCGTTAAAGCGGTCTTCATTCATTCTGTCTAAAAAGAGAATGGTAAGAGCCAGAGACTTCAAATTTGGTAGGTATGCCAAATTTAGGATTTAATTACGCCCCAGATTTGGAATCGTCAATTTTTTTTGCCAGAAAAATAATAAATTAAAATTCCATGAGATAAATTCTATGCAATTTATATAAATCTTCAAATACCTATTATTTCAGTCATTTACAAAAAAAATGTGACACAATATTACAAAGAAATTACATTTTTTCAGTAATTTTATTGAATTTTGATGTATACAATTCACAAATCGTAAAATATTGGTCCCAGAGTTGATATTTTGAGAAAGCGAATGGCAATAAAAAAAAAATGAGTATTTTTTATAATCTACTGAATGACACTAAAAAAATCTGGGATACTTTTCGAAAAAATCGACTGTGAAAATTTGAAAGATCCACTATATTTGGATTTGAAATAAAAATAATGATGGTTCATAACTTCGTAACGAAAGCCCAAATTAAAAAAATGACTTATGAAAAATGTGATTCATCTTATCTGTTCTACAGCATATTATTATTATTATTATTTATAATAATACATTTTATTATTATTAATAAAACATACATTCCGTTGTTATCAATAGAATGAAGCACCCTGTGCAACTGTGCATAGCACTTTGCCCCAACGTGTGATCCTTAACCCTAGTACGAAATTTCAATCTGAAAATCTAGTACACGCATCCCGCATGATGGTCTGAGAAAAAATACTCGTTTCAGAAGAACATAGCAAGTATCACCGAAACATGAATAATTGATGTGCAATGTGTGATCTATGTTGACAACACGACAGCAAAACTAATTTAGGTGGCATTTGTTCTGCAGTTGTAGGATTATTTACAAAATGATGGTGGAACCGGATATACGACACACGGACGGACAATTCTAAATACATTGTGATGGCAATGAGAGGGATAGTAATAAGTTTACCTTGTGGTAAAATGATAGGAAAATGTCGTCCTAAAGAAAAATAATATAATTTGTTATTAGTCTTGAGCCGTCAATTATGTTATGATAATCAGTATTGATACTACACTTTGATCTTAGCCAAAAGGCCGACTCAGCCTCGTGAGGACAATGAGTAGCTATGGAGATAAGTGCGCATAGCGATATGGTGCTAGCATTGTAGGTAAAATAGAAAAATTCAAAGGAATTGGATAATGATTGATATTTTGGGAAAATCCTACAATGCTGCAGTGAGCACCAAAGTTGTGACATAATAACACAAAGAAATAAATATAAAAAAAATTAAAAAAAAAAATAAATTATTATTATAATCAGTATTGATTAGCCAATGATGTTATCATACGGTGTAGTCATTAAATTAAAAACAATAATTCATTGGATGTAGTAGATATCCAATTATTGGGCAGCTATCTGCACATTTACTGTGCCATTCACGTTCTAATTTAACTGCTCATTTATAACATAGAGTGAATGGGTTGGCCACCAAAACAAGTCTACCAGGCATTATGGTCCCAGACAATTTTGAATCACTCTAACCATTCTCCTGACTGGACGTCCACCACTCTGTCAAAATGCTAGCATTCTTTTCAACTGACAAGGAGGTTTAAACAGACGTGGAGTAAATAGGCGGTGGGGATTTCTATGGACATCAAAGATTCCGAGTTGTAAAAATGAACTGAACGGAACGACTAGTTCTGACCCGATATTGTTGATAGTTCGCTTTTTTAATATTTCAAAAAACACCGGGGAGAAAACCTTTGCGTATGTGTTCATGCGAATTCCAAGCAATATTTCACTTGGGCAATTTAAGATTTGATAGTGAGAAATTAAATTTCTTAAAGAAAACTTACTGAGGGACTCTTCGGCAATCCGACACGTTGCCCACATGTGGTCAACACATTTACCAAACATTCTCGAACACGACTCTGAAACAAACAAGAACTCAATTCAGTTAACATACTATGTTATTACTAAATTTCATATCTCCGCTTAGATTCGTACCAACAGCGTCCTGGTTACGAATCCGTAACTTTTACCAACTGGCGTGACGCTACTCATTCAAGGAACTGGATCACTTGTAGGACGTTGATAGAATCAAAAACGGGCAATTATTGCCATAGAACAAATTCGTTCCCAGATAGGGTTGACTTTTATTTTTCCAATCTCCAGTGGCGCAACCAAGGGGGGGTTCTACATCCCATAATTTTCTATACATAAAAAATAGATATCTTTGGCAAAATTAGCGTACATCTTACCATCGTGCTAGCTATCCTTCTTAGTTTCCTAAGGAATGCAATCATCATACATCTTACCATCGTGCTAACCTTCCTTCATACATCTTACCATCGTGCTAACTTTCCTTCCTTCATACATCTTACCATCGTGCTAACCTTCTTTCATACATCTTACCATCGTGCCAACTTTCCTTCCTTCATACATCTTACCATCGTGCTAACTTTCCTTCCTTCATACATCTTACCATCGTGCTAACCTTCCTTCATACATCTTACCATCGTGCTAACTTTCCTTCCTTCATACATCTTACCATCGTGCCAACTTTCCTTCCTTCATACATCTTACCATCGTGCTAACTTTCCTTCCTTCATACATCTTACCATCGTGCTAACCTTCCTTCATACATCTTACCATCGTGCTAACTTTCCTTCCTTCATACATCTTACCATCGTGCCAACTTTCCTTCATACATCTTACCATCGTGCTAACTTTCCTTCCTTCATACATCTTACCATCGTGTCAACTTTCCTTCTTAGTTTCCTAAGGAATGCAATCATCACCGTGGCCACTTTAACTCGTAAAATATAAAAATTGAATGGAGACCCATCCCCATTTCCCCATTGAAAGCCCTGGTTATGCTACTGGCTATGTTTTCTATCTCTTCCACTGAGAGCCCGTCGGACGAGCTGTCCGTTTTTTTTTTTTTGATGAAATTGGTCACATGACATTGCATTGGATTACATGTCATGAACACTCTTAATTTAAAATACATTGCCCTAAAAAAACGGACAGCTCGTAAGAACGAGCTCCTATTGTACGGGTATAATATAACAATTATTAATGTTGAACTTCTACCAAATATAGCCAACGACTTATTATTATTAAACTAGTTGTCATCACTGCGACCTCTATTTAGATATATTGTGATCAGCTGCGAGGATGGAGTTACACTCGAACCAACAGTCTCTTGGTTACGAATCCACCACCTCAACCAACTGAGTACACACTAATTTTGCCAATGACTTTACCAAGTTGAATTACACCAGTTCCCGTCAAACTTCTGAACAACGTCGGGTGAGATTAGTATTCTCACCCGACGTTTTTTGACTATTTTGAGGAGAACTCAGCCTCATTAGGATAACCGAGTAGTTGTTGATTCTATCAGGACGCCAGCGAGGGGGATACCTTAACTAGTAAATGTCCTTAGTTCTTTCAAATGTTGCACCGAAAATCAAATCAAACATCCAACCAAAAGCAAATTAATTTTACCTGTGACATCCATGGTCTTTTCCAGCCAGTCATATTGATGCTATCGCCAGGAGACAAACTGACAGATCGTCTTGGGGAAGCTGGTAGAGTACTAGACGATTGTTCCGAATCACTGGTCACAGATTTTGTGGAAAGAGACCGTCTTCCTATTACAGGTGTTTGAGATAGATCCACCGTGAACTCCATTGTACGACCTGTGGAGTAAAAACATAGATGATTTATTATTAATAGCTAATCTCTACAGCCCTACACACTTCAGTCTTATAGTTAAGAAAGTAATGATATAGTGATAGATGATTTTAAAATCTTGGTTTATAAATTTGGAATATTTTTAATTATAATCTTCATTTCATAAAAAATTTTAAAAATCCAAATTTTCCCTGATTCAAAATATGTCTTGTTCCTGTGGGCAATCTAATATATGAGTTTATCTCTGATATTGACTCATGATTTTCGTATAAGAGATCTACACATATATGTGATTGAGAGTAAAAAAAAAGTTTCGATGACCATTTAGTAGTTTAACATACCACATGTCATCAAACTCAGCCTATTCTAAGTGGAGCACACGGCGAACAAAGGTATATTATTTGTTTTTTGGAGTCTACGTACCTTGAAACGTGAAATATAAAATTTTAAGGAGGACAATTATTTTCGTAATCGATTCCAAAGGTACATTATGAAATATACTCTATCTTTTTATAAAAAAGTTAATTCAATAAAGAGTTAAATAATAATAATGGTACCTGGAAAAGTTGATGTCATTATTTACAAAACTTACCAGGTAATTCTTTCTTAAATTCACTAAAAGATGCATGCGAGGAAGAAATGTGTGACTCCCAGTGTATATATTGATGATGCATTTGTGGGGGTGTAACCAAACTGGAAGAACGGCTTACCACCAGTTTCAAAATAGACATTGCTTCCTTGTAATTTACACCTGAGAGGAAGAGTGATAAAATCATTACAAATTAATATATGGAATCTCATTCAGAAATGGGGCTCGTGAGGTTTCTATATGATTTTTAAAACAGGCATCATCCGCTGCACTGAAAAGTATCATTGACAAAAAAGTAAAACTGCCAAATCAAAAACTAGGGGATATTATATTTTTACAGAGCCCCTTCAGATGACTGTCAGGAACGCAGAGTTTTATGTATAATCTAGACGTAAACAAGATCTATTCTACACATGCCAAATATCAATAATTTTGGTTAAACTGACGTAGAATAGTGAGACTTACAGCGGATGACAAACATTTTTTCTATTCTTTTCTTAACTATTAAATAAATTAAATTTAAACAAAACACTTACCGAAAACACTATTTATTTTAATTTTTGAAGAAACTAGTTTCGAATCATACGATTCATCATCAGTCTAGTCGAGTCTAAGTCTAAAGATGGAAGTTGACTTAGACTCGACTAGATTGATGACGAATCGAATGATTCAAAACTAGTTTCTTCATAAATTAAAATAAATAGTGTTTTTGGTGTTTTGTTTAAATTTAATTTATTTAATAGTTCATATTTTTAAACACTTATAATTAACATGTTATTCAAAGATTTATATTATTTTTTTCTATTTAGGCACTTTGACATCGAGGTCGTTTGCGGCGTTTCAATGGCTCATATCAGTCTAAACCAGTCCACCCGAGGGTGTTCCAGAAAGTACGTAGGTGGGTGAAGGGTTCGCGCCCTCGTGATGCTGGCTATTTTTCTGGCGCAATCCAGGCTGGGTGAGGTCAATGTGGGTAGCTGGTTTTCATGTTACCAGTGAATGGAGGGTGAACCCCTCGTCTTGAATGACCAATAGATGTTAAAGAGACGTTAAGCCAAATTAAAGAAAAAGTTCATTATTGAAAATAATAAAGCCAAATAAATATGTACCTTCAATGTGTTTGGCAATAACGCGAAGCAGTTCAGCATTGAACGGCTGAGATGCCGAGTTGAGATCAACGTAGTGTAACACGCAATGGATTATGTTGAGGACAGGAAGTTGAACAAGCGAGGGGCCCTTCTCAAGAACCTAAAATCAACACACAAAGAAACACAAAGAAATATATTTAATGTTATCAAAACGGAGATTTCGGGTTATAGTTTAGACTAGGGCCGTACCCAAGATTTTTTTTCAGGGGGGGGGGGGGTCCGAAGCATTGACAGCTTAGCCAGGACTATCAGCTGAAAATGATTATCATGGCAGGTGATGTTGTTTTTGTTGTTGTTGGTGTAGTTGATGTTGTTTTTGTTGTTGCTGGTGTAGTTGATGTTGTTTTTGTTGTTGCTGCTGCTGCTGTTGATGTTGATGCTGCTGTTGTTGGTTTTGTTGTTGATGTTGTTATTGCAGCTGTTGTTGACGTTGTTGTTTTTATTGTTGTTATTGCTGCTGTTGTTGTTGTTTTTGTTGTTGATGTTGTTATTGCAGCTGTTGTTGACGTTGTTGTTTTTATTGTTGTTATTGCCGCTGTTGTTGTTTTTGTTGTTGATGTTGTTATTGCAGCTGTTGTTGACGTTGTTGTTTTTATTGTTGTTGCTGCTGCTGTTGATGCTGCTGTTGTTCACGTTGTTGTTTTTATTGTTGTTGTTGTTGTTGCTGCTGTTGTTGTTTTTGTTGTTGATGTTGTTATTGCAGCTGTTGTTGACGTTGTTGTTTTTATTGTTGTTGCTGCTGCTGTTGTTGTTGATGCTGCTGTTGTTTTTGATATTGTTATTGCAGCTGTTGTTGACGTTGTTGTTTTTATTGTTGTTGCTGCTGCTGTTGTTGTTGCTGCTGCTGCTGTTGTTGTTTTTGTTGTTGATGTTGTTATTGCAGCTGTTGTTGACGTTGTTGTTTTTATTGTTATTGTTGCTGCTTTTTTAATATTATAGGTCACGTGCAAAGCCGAGTATTTTCATTAAAAAAACGATTGAAATTTCGGGGGGGGTGGTCCCNGGGGGGGGGGGGGGGGTCTGGACCTCTCGGCCCCCCCTGGGTATGGCCTTGGTTTAGACCATTCAAAGTTCAGACTAATCAAATGTTCTTTTCTGTTTTGAGGTGCACTCAGCCAGGCCCTTAAACTCTGAATATTAACATCGATTTCAGTTATATGAATGATCAATGAAAGAAAATGGTGTAACTTTACGATTATGGTAAATAACCTTAATGAAATCGTCCCTGGAGTCACGTCCGTTTTTCCCTAAGGTTTAAGAGTACCGTCAAACTGGAGACGGCGGGACGTTCATAAATTTTCTGACCCTTTTACTCAAGTCACGTCCGTTTTCCCAGAAAGTTTACAAAAGTGAGAACGGTTAACCGCAGAGTTTAAATATTTAAATCTGCATTATATTATTTATTTCTTATATTATTTATTTCTTCGGTTAACCGCAGAGTTTAAATATTTAAATCTGCATTATATTATTTATTTCTTCGGTTAACCGCAGAGTTTAAATATTTAAATATGCATTATATTATTTATTTCTTCGGTTAACCGCAGAGTTTAAATATTTAAATCAGCATTATATTATTTATTTCTTCGGTTAACCGCAGAGTTTAAATATTTAAATCTGCATTATATTATTTATTTCTTTGGTTAACCGCAGAGTTTCAATATTTAAATCTGCATTATATTATTTATTTCTTATATTATTTATTTCTTATTTCCACTCCATTATGAGCTATGGAGTCGCATTTTCATTTTACAAAAGCGAGCTGTACGTGCTATCTATAACCTCAATGAAGTTGAACCATGCTGAGAAATATTCAGATCAAAAGAAATCCTAACATTCCATGGGCAGGTCATCCTTAGCGTGTGTTGTTTGATACACAGAAACATTCATTTGATGCCATCAAACAATCATCAATACAACACAAGTCATTGTCATGACATCCTGGAATCGCACGTCACCATTTTCCGAAGATCTTTTCTGGACATTGGTATCAAACTTTACACCAAACTAGACAACGAATTGAAGCAAATGAACGAACATCATTTAAAAAAAAATATTGAAAAATCAGCTTTTACAGTCACCTACATATAGTTCAAAACATCTGACTGAGGATTTTCTGTCTATGTAACCCCCCTTTTTTATATAACAATGTATTTTTTCTTCTTCCTAAATGTAATGTGTAGGCACTCAAATATTGATGTCCAAAAACATTAAAAAATATAATATAATAGAACCCGTCACACCTGACACCACTTTCACCATTCTGGTTGGCGCAGCCATTATAGTTTTATCTTACCTCTATGAGAAACGTAAGCAGACTCATGCTCAAGTGACTGTAGCTGTCGTAGAGATATTTGATGACACATTTGGTCCACTGGAAGCTTTCTTTGCTGAACGATCGTCTGCTGTACAACGTCATCACAGTGCCAAGATTTTCCAACTTTTTACCTTTCTCTGCACTGATCTAAAATAAATAAATAAAAAAACAATCAATAGCAAGAATCGTTCATTCTTATGGCATGTGACACATCAAGTTTACACTAAAATGGCCGAGGCAGTTTTTCGGAGCGAAACAGTCAGAGATAAAATTTGTTTTTATTTTTAGTAGTTACCCTCAGAACAGACGAACAAAACACGGAATTTATTCTAAAACATACGAAGTTTCCACATAAAAATTTACAACTCCATCTTTTCTAATACAATGACCGAACTTTTGTCGTAAAAATTGAAAACCGTACCTTGAAAAAGTTCCGTATTCCAATCTGTATTGACCAGATTTTCCAGGGATGGGCAATGATTTATAGGAATGTGTCTTCTTTATGAAAATGTAAATTGTTTAGCCAACGAATTGAAGGTCCAGTTTTAACATCACGATTTCTCTGTTGTTTGTCTTTTTGTACCTCGATAACTCTCGAACGCCTCATTTGTTTGTCTTTTTGTACCTCGATAACTCTCGAACGCCTTATTTGTTTGTCTTTTTGTACCTCGATAACTTTTGAACGCCTTATTTGTTTGTCTTTTTGTACCACGATAACTTTCAAACGCCTTATTTGTTTGCCTATTTGTACCACGATAACTCTCGAACACATACCACATTTGATGAAATTTGGTATTTACATTCATTTGGTATGAACAATTGGTAGGTATTCATAGGCCCAATGTTGCATAATGTATAGTAGGACAAAATTGTTGCCATTTTAAGTGAGTGAGGTCTGGAGTTCACAGAACAACTAGTAATATTTTTAAAGGCTTCTTCGGACTACCCAAGGAGGAAATTTTAGGGAGAAAAATGTTATCCTTACCAGGCAAATGTTCAGTTGTGTTTGCTAATAATATGCTCGTCACAATATACCTACTTAAATATTTAGAATTATAATATTTAAATAAAGTTATGCCCCGGAAGTTCATTCCGGAAACGAAAAAAATCGATCAGAAAATTTTAGCTCCGGGCGGGATTCGAACCCACAACTTCTGAACCAAGAGTGTCAATGGTCTTAACAACGCGGCCTCGAAGATCGGTCACAATTCACAATATACTACTCCCTGTTAATTGCTAAATTTTATGTTCAAGCTTCTAAGCCACTGAAAGTGTACCTGGGCAATATTTTCTGCGCTCATTATGCACAACTCATTAGCATCCTCATAATGAAGTAACATATAGGGTAGCAACGCCACTACATTCATTGGGAACGCTACACTTTGGGAAGGATCCACAACGGGTAGTTCCAGCAGAGGTGTAAACTGAGAAAGAAGTGGAACAACAGCCTCGTAGGTATTCTGATTGGTGCAGCCCTGCAAACAAGTACAAAATGTTTCATGTATAATGTTTATTATGGTCTTTGTATCACTGAACTGCCCCCGATGCGATGTCTTGCTCACTCTTTCAAAAAAGTTCATCACAATAATCAGCAATCACAATAAAATTAGGTCTGAATCAGTGGCGGCCGGTGAATATTTAGCTTGGGGGGCTACATGCCCCCAACCATTGCTAAAAATGCAATAGAACTTGATTTTTTGGCTTACCTGACTAATATATCGAAATTTGAGTCATATTTAGATTTGGTTTCCATTTAATTCCTCTTCCAATGATAGGCTTCGGAATTTGCATGGTAAAAGGTTAGGTATTTATTGAGGCACAATCTAAATAATTACCTATATAATTTATTGTCAAGGAAATATTGCTAAATTAAATGAATGCCATTATTTTCCAACAGAATTTAAATTAATAAACACTTTTTATTTAATTAGGGTTATTTCCAAATAGGAAAAAAGTCGAAATTGGTTGCAAAAAATAGATTTTCTATAAAATAAAAAACAATTTTGATAAGAATTAACATAATCAAGCAAACTCGTTAACTTTGTTTATAATTTTGAATTTTGCAGATTTGTTATCACAGTGCCATATTTTAAATATTGTTTGCTGATGTTAGATCAAATATTATTTGAGTCGTAAAACTCTAATATAAAAATAAAATTAAAGATAATGCATTATCTATCTACCTACCATGAAAATTGTTTGAATGAATTAATTAATTTGAATTCCAGCCTAATTTGGAGCCCTAAGCAAGTTGTGGGTTCGATGAATATTTTTCTTATAAATTTACATTTCTCCCTCTATGCTCTATTACTTTTGTGGGTTTCCCCGAAACGTTTGGCAACATCGATTTTTTTTCTTTCAGAAGAAACGTACCCCTGTTTGAGAGGAGAGAAAAAAAAAATTCCCCTCACATCGCGAAAAAATGGAATATTATAATACATTTTGAGAACCAATGATTTATGAGCAGGCCCAATTTCTATGTAAATAGGATGGATAATTCCTCTCTTATTTTGAAATTAGCGGGAAAAAATCCGAAATTACAAAGGAAATTTTCTAGAATTTTGGAGCTATAAGCATTACGCCCGTTATATTATATACTGTCTGTGAGACATGGTGAACATACGATATTTTTTGCAAGTGAACAGCAGATATTTTAAGCAACTCGCAAGTTATAGAAAATAAAGGGATATATTTTTTCAAGTGTTTTCCCTTTTTGGGGAAAGAAGAATACTTTTGTAGATATAAAATTAAATATTTTTATGCTTTATTTTCTGTAATTTTTTGGGAGGGCTGTGCCCTTTTGCCCTTAAGGAGCAGCCGCCACTGGTCTGAATAGCTTTCCCGCCATAACTTTTAGAGAATTTCTTTTCATTTGTGGGGGTGAGGGGTGGTCGGAGATTTTTCCGACTACCCTCACTTCCAAGTTCTGATCAATGTCACAAAGGTATAATTTGTTATAGATTAAGAAAATAATTGTAAATTGTACCTTAATAAATAAATTTTGTTGAAAAAAAGGCCCTAAGTATACACCCAAGAGAATAATATGTATATTTTATCATTTATGTAGCTATATCATTGGGCCTACATACATAGTATAAAGGAAAATTGTGCGAACTATAGCACAAGTTGTATAGATTCTATAGATACAAAATTAGAGGGGATATATTCAATCAAAAATTATGCGGAGGCACTCACAGTTTAATGATGCCACCTTCTATTGGATTCGTATCCATTGCTTTTGGGAGAATTTCAGTTTTTTTAAATTATCTGCTGTGGATATGTGGAGGGTCTGACGTGTTTAAGTCATCCATATTTTTTAAAACAAAATTGTTAAAATGTTCGCGGTTTTCTTTAAAAAAAAAAAAACTTACAAATAATTATGTTTGATTGGTAAAAAACCAACCAAACAAATATTTTTTTTTCAAAAACTAAATAAATATTTATGTTTTTAAAATTATGGCCTTACTACCAAAGAGTGATTCAAATATATTTTAATAGTAATAGTAGGTTAACAAATAACATAAATTGTGTTCTGAATCGGTTGAAAAAATTACGATTTTTCCCCTGGAATACGTATACCCATAACCCCCCCCCCCCCCCCCCNAAAAAAACCCCACCCCCACTTTGGCACATAGAACGAGCATATTGTTTCAAGGAACGCAATCCTTTGTATGTGGAAATCACCATTTTATAAACATATTGTGATTCCTATATGTGTTTACCTTTAACAACAGTGCATGCACTCCTGGGAACGAGTTTGATGGTTTGAGTTGTGTTTGTAATTTGTCCACTTTATCTCTCGCATCAGGACGATCCAATGGTAATCGATGCAGAACTCTGGCCAACAATCTCAACGCCAGCAGATACTCATGCTCATAATCTGACTCCAATAAAGACACACTCAACCAAAAGAGTTGTGCCAAAATGGTCATTTTGTCATCTTGAGAAGTAGAATCTCCGAGAAGTTTTAAACTTTGGGCAGATCGAGATCGACATAGATTTGGAGAATATTTGGAAGAGGAAGAACAGCAAGGATTACTGTTGGGACCGCCACATCTAGAATCTAAATCACGATTCCTCAATTCTGAAAAGGTAACAACATTGTACAGATCAAATTAAGAAAAGAGACAAAGTTTTTGCTGTTACTTTTCAATACATGAAAAGACGAATTTCTGTCATCATTTAAAAACATCCTCACGATGCCCAGTTTTACACACCTGGAGCACCATAGTTCCACCCAAGGGACATCAAAGCCTTTTCGGTTACCTCATATCAGCTTATTTCTATACCATCACAGTTCCAGCCAAGGGCCATCAAAACCCTTTCGGTTATCTCACATCAGCTTATTTCTATACCATCATAGTTCCAGCCAAGGGCCATAAAAACCTTTTCGGCAAACTCATATCAACCTATTTCTATACCATTTTTTGGCAACTGTCTCAATTCTAGCTCTTAACTATACCAAAGGTTTCTTACACTATTAGGTCATTTTGTTATGAGCATCTGAAACCTACCCTATAACAACTTGATTATCCCTATACTTACACTTACCTTCCCAAGAGTCCGACTAGAGTTTTTTGTCTCCAAATACTTTTTTAGGTACATGAGATTAGTATTAATCTTGACACGGGACCTAAAACAATTCTTCCTGGAATCCTTCATGACAAATAAAGAAGTTATTTTTGAATCACCTAAAGTAATTACGATAGTTATATCAAAAACACCACTTGACTATAAAAATTAAAAGGATGTCAAATAGAGCTGACTAGTTTAAAACGCTCCTGAGAACATCATTGAACCTAACTAGAGTATGAAACTAGTCAGCTCTTATTAACATCCTTTTAATTTTTATAGTCAAGTGAAGATATATTATTTTATCTGCCTTATTATAAATACCTTTGTTCTCCAAGTTTGCGGGACAAGCATTCGCTTTCCTTGTGCAGTAGGAAATAGAATAACTGGTACTTCTTGCATGCCCATTAGCATAATTCATATGAGGACATGCTCCAATGAAACCACCTCCAGGTACATTAGGTCCACATCCCGGTGATCTTTTACCACTACTGTTAGCTTCCTTATTATTTAAATTGGGTGTTGATTTAAAAATTTCTTTCATGTAATCCAAAGGCCGGAAGTCTGATTCCAAAGAATCAACAGCAGACTCTAACGTAAGCAAAAGTTCGGTTACATAGCCCTGAAATGAGGAACAGATGATTGGGATCAATCTAAAATTCTAAATGAATCTCTGACTTGATGAAATGACGAAGAATAAGAAATCCTCATGAGGGCCTCAAGCCTACTTACGATGGCCGGCTCGACAAACTAGGACGACCTGGAAAGCAAATACCAATATAGACCAGTCAAAGGTCATAAATACTTTTTGTGTCAACGTATTTCTAAGTATGCACCTGGAATTAGGGTGCTCTCTGACAGCCGATTGCTTACTTATCTTATAGCATATCACACTTTTTTTTATATGTATAAGCAAGAGAAAAACAAATACACGTGTTCTTATGGGAGTTCATAAATCGAACAATTAGCACACCCTTACAAGAACCAGTTTATTTTTATTTTTTCATGCACATATGCGAATATATGTGCTATGCGATAAGATGAGTAAGTATGCGGCTGTCTACGGACACCCTTAGGTTTCCAAGAACTCCAGTTGCAATATTCGGACTCTCATTCTCATGGACTATATTGTTATTGATAACTAATGAAATAACCAAAAATGAAATCTCACCTGCATATCTTCCCCTTGCTCTGCCACTGTTTCCACCAAACGGGATAAAATATCTGTCAACATTCTTGAGTTGATAGGAACTCTCAAAGCTCTAAATATCTGTAGGGATCTGCCCGCATAGTGTCGAGAGGAACATGATAAACCTAATTGTAAAGCTGTTTGCGCCCAACGTTCGCTGATGAGTGCGTGTGGTAATGACTCCCGAAACACTCGGAGGACATGTTGAAGAAATATATCAAGTTGTTCAACGCTTCGAACAGTCCAAACCTTGGCGGTAATATCTTCATACGCCCACAAAACTTGATTGTGCCTAGAAATAGAAAACGTCGATAAAAATTTCTACGTACCAAGTCCACTCGGGAATTTTGTTCCGACCAAAGATCACTTACTTTCCGTTGCCCACGATAATATTCCCGGTCGCGTTCGACTGAGAAGCGGTTAATTTCAATCTTTTTACTCCAAATGCTGCTGCTGCTTACATCTGGTATTGAAACAAATATTTAGTAAAGAGTAAAGGTGGAGCTAGGAGCAATAAAACAATATAAAACCATTGCTCGAAATGCGGTCGAAATGTGATCTATACTGAAAGCAGACCCTACCAGGCCGGGCAAGAACATAATAAATTATTCTGGAGTGAGCATCTTTGGTCCCAAATCGTGAATGTTTGTATTCCACGTAGGCATTTTGAAAAGTTAAAAATCAAGTTTTCAGTGCGTATTTTTTTTAATTCATTATTACAAAAGTTATTGAAAATAATAAATCAAAAATATGTGTCAAACAGACCACTAACAGAAAAATAGTGGTACCACTCAAAGATTAAAACGCTTCGTAAGAACTACTTTTTAAAAACCAAACAGAACAGCTAACACCATCTAATAAAGTAAACCCAACTACTACGATTCAGCCCAAAATCCGATTCCGTACACTGGGCTCGGAACGACACGTCTCTAGTACTCCTGGCAAATATTGATAGTTATTTTTGAAATTATTTATTGAACTTCTAGTCTGGTGGGTATCATACTGGTTTTGGGGGGACCCGAGGTCGCGAATTTTCGACTTTGTGCTTGTGATTTCGGGAAGCCTCTTGAGTACGATTGAGTAGCGACAAGTGACAGCATTACCACAGTAAAAGGATTAGTCAGATTTGAAGAGATTATTAGTAATGCTGTGATACCCATAAAAATTGTGTAAAGGCCGTTGTGCCCTACCACAAAGAAGTTCTACATTTACATTATTAACTGAACTTAATTTTTTCTTAAAAAAATGTACCCCGGAACCGCTTTCGCATTAGTTCCTTTTTACAGCCATGCCATTCCGAAAACGGAAAATTTGATCAAAAAACTTTCTCTGGATCAAGAGTCAATGAACAACTCGTCCCCGGAGATCGACCAATTTAACTTACTTGGAAGAGAGAAACTCAATAAGAGATTTAATAACCAATTGTATTGACATGGTATTAACGTTAGCTTTCAACGGCTTTGGCGTCACTTCATCTTCTGGAACTACAATGAGCGGCACAATTTCTGTTTTATTAGCAACATTCACGGATAAGTTAGAGGTAGAAGTTTCAGACGTAGTATACAAATAAGCGTCAAACTGAGGATCTGGTTCTGAAAATTAAACAGATATGTTAAACAAGTAGCGTGATCTCCTATCTCCTGGGAACACAATCAGCGGCACAGTTTCTATTTTAAAGGAAATATAACCTAATGATTAAGCATGGGGGTTTCATGCTGAGGGGAGGCAGTTCGGGCTTAGAGTAATGACAGATTTTTGTAATTTCTTCTTTAGACAAACCGATTTTACAACGACAAAGTTTCTTACGTTATCTCCAAGATAACAAATAACTGGATTTTACCAATTATTTTATCAATTTAAGATCGGTGGATTTCAAACCGAGGTCTATGTCCATAGCCTTGAGATATTGTTACTAACTCTAACCTTGTTTTTCTTTGCATTTTTTGCTTTCCATCTCACTATTATTGGAAGCATTTTTTATGTAGAGTTTCCACGTATTGTCAGAAAGGAGAACATGCCTATCAACTGTAGAAATGTTCAAAAAATGTACGATGAAGAAAATGACCAAAGAATCCACTAAAAGTTTATCTATTATGTATTAATGGTAAAATACATAATTCACATTTAAAATAGGCACCGGTGCAGATATCACTATCATTTCAAAAGGAGTTTACACAAGACTTTACCTAAAACTCTAATTATTAGAATAGGTCTAAACCTTTCTTGTTTCAAGTCCCCTGTTTGATTAATTAACTTCCAATGCGAACAAGGTGTGAACTATTCTTAGTTTTCTTACCAGTAAAGTTGTGTTTGATGACCATGGTGGACGGTGTTGAAAGTCCTAATTCTAATTTTTTTGTATTTGTATTGAGAAGGATTTGTGCAACGGTCAACTGATCTCCATATTCTGACAACACCAATAATAAATTCAGAAGTAATTGTTTGCAGTGTTCAAATACAATATTTCGCGAATGGTCCAATCCAAGGAAAAGTATATGGAGCATCAAGGGAAGGTGGATCGACCAATCGATCTCAATGGTGTCCACAACCAAATCGGTTAGTAACATAATAGCTACGTTACACCTAAAAAAAAAAATCAGATCTTTAAATGTACCCATCTACGTATAGTTGGCTCAACGATATGACGACGCTTATCTCGATTGTAAATTCAGCTGTTTGAGGGAATTTCATATTCAGCCGTAATTTAAGTGTATTGTAGATTTAGCTGTTTCAGGTAATTTCATATTCAGCCGTAAGTTTAGTGTTAATTCCGTCATAAATAATTCCTACTTAGGGCAAAACCTCTCGTTAGCAAAATTGAACAATTGATTTTCCAGCTTTAAAAAAGAGAGCATTTTTTGCTGTTTTTTTTAAAAAAAAAATCTAATGACTGCAGCGTAAGAGAAAGAGAGAGGAACATTCATTCCATCAATGTTATATGAGTTTTAAAAATGATAAAATTTTATAAAGTTTGGCAACCAGATCATGCCACTAACAAATGAAGCTGAAAAATATTGCCCAGATCAACAAGAGCAACAATGGCCCAACTTCGGTCCGGGTGGTGTAAAACTCTCCATAATAACAAAGCCAGAATAGATCCTACTATATCTGATCTATGTCCACTTTGCCAAGACGTACACCACCTGTTTAACTGTCCAGCCAAACCCGACCCGACATCCCTCTGGACAAATCCCCATGAAGCAGCAGTTTTTCTTGACCTGGAAACAATGTGATGGGTGACGTAGACGCAACCGTTAGCAACAACAACTAACAAATGAACAACACTTAGGCACGTCAATATTAAATTGATTTTTTACCTGTGGAAACCACTAGACGGTTGCGTACTGTCGGGCAGATATTCCGTGAGAGGTGCAAAGTATCCACCATATTCTGGCATGGGTAGTGGATGAGGTTGTAAAATGTCAAAACTATTTTGTTGACCATTGCCTTCAGGGAGTTGGCTGTTACTTTCAATATTCCCAGAAATCTAAAATAAAAAAAAAATTGTTAATGAGGACATTTCATCTGAAAGATTACAAATAAAGGATTACTTAATCAGTTCTCAGTGCCGGCTCCAATAATATCAGCGCCCTGTTCAAAAGTGGAAAATGCGCCCCTCACCGCTCTACTTTATCGATGTTGAATAAGTAGGTAACATTTTTCTTATACAGGGCCTGAGGGCTTACTCAAGCTCATTTGAAAGTCGTATATTTGTTGTAACTGCAATATAGAAAATACGGCAAATGATATTTTCAAAAAAATAAATAATGCATTTTTTATCTCGTTAGCTGCACTTTTGCCTGTTCTATATCAATGAAGCTTGTAAAACGGTCTGGCTGCTCTCAGCTGATCACTTCTGCTAACAGCGCCGATGCGTGCCAACACAACTACATATAACAGTGTGGCGAGGGTGCAAAAGTGCAAACAAAGAGAAACATCCCTGGCATAAGTTGGTATAACTGTTTCGCGATTCCTAGTTCTATGCAGCGCTTTTGTTTGCGATCCCTTGTATTAAGTTGTAACTTTCTGTGATTGGCCATTCATATTTTTTTAACCTTATTGCACGAGTGCTACTTGTTTACGCCTCACTTATTCATTTAATTTTCTGCGCCTTCAATTTTCAGCGCCCCCCATTTTCTGGTGCCCTGTTCGACGGAACGCCTCGAACTAGCCTAGAGCCGGCACTGTCAGTTCTCTCAAAGTGAACTGTTCTCCACAGCTTCATTCTATATCTTTTGGACGGCAACAGGTGTACATTTTGTTGGATCTGAGCAGGTGATTATGAGTATAACGGTGGGAGGTCTTTTATCAGCTTTCTGTAGAACCCATGGTTTGCTCTAATTTGTCAGATCATCAGATACTTGGCATTGGTTATAAATATCTTCACGAAAACGACTTCATTGGTAGGTAACATACAAAGAGGTATCAATTTTTGTCAAACTGTACCTACATTGATATTTTTTCGAAAGTATGTTTACTGGTTTGTCCTTTTTTCTCAAAGCAAATAACTGTTTGCATAAACATAGTTTATATACCGAATTTTATAAAGACTAGCGTTGTGGGCAGGACCTCTGGTACAATTTTGATGGGGGGGGGTATTTTTTTCTCCATTGAAAATTATAATTGATAGCTTACGTCAATAACTGGTGGAGTGAACAATTCTTCTGACAAAATGGTTGGACCGCTGGCTGTTCGCATTTTTTCTGAACCTCTCGGAGGAATAAATTTCGAATTTTTAATAGCAGCCGAATCTGATTTACAGGTTCTGAAAAAGAAGGAAAGTATTAATGATTCCCTATAACGTTTAGATGTTTCTGTGGCTGAGTAAGCATCATACTCGGATGGTATGAGAAAAGTACCAAGATCAAATCCAGGTCGGGTTAAAAATTTAAGAAATATTTTTTAAGAAAAAAATTTCAGTTTCCTTGCGACAATTGAGTAGCAATGGCGTCAAGTGGTAGCAAATGTCGTAAATATTATGTAGCTTATATGGCATAGTGTCAAGGTCCGTTCAGACTGCCTGAACATCCCCGAGCATTGAGCATTCGTGATTGTTGCTCCTCGCCAATTTTCAACGAGCACGAACACAAACGAGCCCTTTGTTCACACAGATGGCACCTGCGCTATCCGAAATTGCGGTTTCCGTGGTTATTCTCATTCTAGACCATCTAGCGGAGGAAAAGCGAAAAAGGAAAAGGCGTCGCATGTGGTCATTTTTTTAAAAAAGAAAAGTACTCCCTATTTCTGAAGGATTTGAAGGAGGATAACAGTGGGCTATTCAGCAATTTTAGCTGCATGTCGCCTGAAGTTTTCACCTTCATATTGTGAGAGATAAAAAGGTTTGTGAGCTGGGTGATTGGAATTTGACTTTCAGAGATGAATTGGAGATGTTAGTGAGAGGGCCTTTGTCTGCTGGATACGATGGAAGGAAGTTTGATGTAACACTTGATCAGATCTTATAATTGTGGTGAAACAGGCGCTGGTGTTGGTCGTTCGGAGCTGGTGCACTTCCTATGTCTAAAACTGATCTGATCCCCCAATAGGAAAAGTCATAGGATTTTAAACTGCTGCCAACCTACATTTCTGCATTCTCATTTCATTTGTTTATCTTTCTTGTCATGATCGAAATGAGGTTGTACAGTACTTCCCTATGTTAGTTCGGCAGAGACTGGGTGCGAAGTATAGAAGGAAACATTTCCAAAACCGACACCAACTAGATTCATAGAAGAAATTCATAGAACACCATTCGATGAATCTCGGGTGTTTGCACAGAACGAGCGTCGAACTAGCGTCCCTTTGATGATTCAACGGAAAACCGACAGCGGGCGGATCAGGCCCGTGTACGAACGAGCATTTACTCCGATCTAGATCGGCTTGCGACGACTGTTTACACTGCCTCAGTCTCGAAAGAATGATCGTTCGTCAACCCTGCTCGCGACGAATGCTCGGGCAGTATAAACGAGGCTTTATTTGACCTTTGAAAGAATTTGTTGTTTTAGTGGTGTTTCTCCTAAAATCAACCATTCTTTCCATTTCGAAATTCAGGTTGAGAAATAGATTGATGTGAGGTTAACGAAAATGTTTTCACGGCCCTTGGCGGAACTTGAATGTTATGTGTTCCAGGCCGTGTAGTGCGTACCGGCCACTAGCCGCCGCCACGAAGACGATAAATACTTTGTAATGATATGTTGTTCACTAAAAAATAGTGCCACGATTACTCAAAGAGAAAAAAGACTACCAATGCGTATTGAAATAGCGATAAACAGAAATTTATCTAGAAAATACAGCTTATGGAATTTTCGTCCCTTTTATTTGGTTTTGTTTCTTTTTACATCACCCTCCCCCCGCACGCACACACACACACACACACACACATACACCTTATATTGCATACTTACCCAATATTTTTGCAATCATTTTCAGCAGAATGACGTTTTGTATGTATAGTTCCCGGTGGAGGCGGCGGACCTCCAACAGGTGTGGGATCCGATGCAGGATCACTATGATTAGAAGGTTTTCTCATAGATGTCAAACGATAGAAGGGTGGCGTTTCGGTCCGCTCAATTAACCAATTTAGAGTTTCCACTGTTTGAAGTTCGGTTACCATTTCATCTAAAAGTCGATCCGGTCGGGCGCGAGCCACATAGAGGACAACTCGTTTTGTCTGCAAAAAATAATTAAATGAAATGGAATATAAATACTGATGTTATTGGCTGAGATATGTTCCACACCCATTGTAATGAGAGAGAAAACAAAAATGTTCTTGGCTTCTTATCGTGTTATTTTTGAGAAAAAACTCTGTCAATGTGACACACGGGTTTATTATTTTTCTGACAAAAAAAAATTGAGGGTGGGGGGGGGTTCTCGTGACGATTCCAAATCTGGGGCGTAATTAGACCCTAAATTTGACATACCTACCAAATTTGAAGTCTCTGGCTCTTACCATTCTCTTTTTAGACAGGATTAATGAAAACCGCTTGAAAGCGGTAAAAACCTAGCTAGCTGAGATCCCAAATATGACATACATACAAAATTTCAAATCTCTAGCTCTTACCATTCTCCTTTTAGACAGCAATACTGAAAACCGCTAAAAAGCGGCAAATTCGCCAAGGGTGTATTCTATTGTACCCAAAAGTTTCGGGGCACAATTTAGAGCCCAGATGGCCCCTAAATACCAAATTTCATCCAAATCGGTCAACGTTAAGTGGCAAAAGTGCCCATCACGGAGTACGGCGGACAAACGGATTTTTTTTATTCGATTTTTGGATTCTACGTACCTTGAAACGTATAATATTAAATTTCCAAAGATATATAGGTCCCACCTGGGCTCTAATTGTGTCCCGTAACTTTTGGGTGCAATCGAATACACCCTTGCCGATTTTTGCCGGTTTTCAGTATTGCTGCCTTAAAGGAGAATGGTAGGAGCTAGAGATTTGAAAGTTTGTATGTATGTCATATTTGGGGTCTCAGTTAGCTCCGAAACTTTTGGGTTCAATCAAATATACCGCTGGCGGTTTTACCGCTTTAAAGCGGTTTTCATTCATCCTGTCTAAAAAGAGAATGGTAAGAGCCAGAGACTTCAAATTTAGTAGGTATGTCAAATTTAGGGTCTAATTACGCCCCAGATTTGGAATTGTCATTTTTTTGTACCCTCCCCCAATTTTTTGGGGGGGTCCAAAAATGGGATTATTATTTTTTGCCAGAAAAATAATAAACCCATGTGTCACATTGGCAGAGTTTTTTTTTTTTTTTTTTTTTTTTTTTTTTTTTTTGGTGTGGGGGTGGGGGGTTACATTCTCATACATGTTTTTATTTTCATTGAAATCCTCACGATTGTCCCGATGCGATGGTTCATTTTCTACACTTTACTACTTACATAGCACAACAACTGGTTGGGCGCCATCCCAGACATGATGATCAGATACCTAATGATGATTTTCATGTTGTTGGGCCAACATGAACAAAGCGTTGCCCAAACATCTTCGATTTCTTTTGGAAGTTCATCGGCAAACTGGAAAAAATCATGAATTGTTGGTTAGTATAGCATTCTCAACATTTTATTTCATATTACTAGGCTACCTTCCAAATTCCCACACATGCCACAATACAGTCTTTGCTAATTAACCTCTCCAAGGACCTCTCCACACTTAGAAACCACTACCTGAAGTCTCTAGGACTTGCCGTTCTTAAAATATCTTGTTCACAGACGGACACATACGGACCAATGGCTGAAACTCAAGATCTGGGCTCTGGAGACCCCAAAACGTATTTTGGCATTGAAAACTGGACATCGAAAATTTCAGCCCATTACAATACTTTCCTTTTTATAGGATAAGGAAAGTAAAAAAAACATAAATCCGACACTCCTCGACACTGATGAAATTAGACAAAGTGCCATTTGAGTTTTTTGTGTTCAAGAAGACAAGAAATATAGCCTTGACGTATGTTTGGTAGTGGAACACACCAAATAAAGGAAGAGGAATAATTGTAGGATTTTACAAAATGTTTGGTAGACCATGGATATTAGAGAGACTTCGCAAATCTGTTGTGGGGTTCCCATAATCAATACGAAAACGATAAGTTTATGGGTTTCGTGTCTCATAGGCGGAAGATTTTTTTAGATTTCGCAACACCACGATATACGAAAACGAAAACTTAAGCGACTCTAGCGGATAATTAAAGAAAACTTTTTCACATTTCAAAACAAACAACACAATCGTGTTTTTAGTCGTATCTAGGGATGGGATTTTCGACTCACTTACATGAGTTGACTCGACTCCTCAATATGAGTCGACTCCTCAATATGAGTCGACTCCATGAGTCGACTCTCGATCTTGACTCTTTTCGAGTGCTAATTTTAAAAACAATTATTTGATCAGAAAGACATAATAAAACCAATTGACAGAAGTGGTATCTACCAAATAAACGTCCCCAACTTCGGTGAATCAATTAATCGTTATCAGAAAAAAAAAACATAATTTTCGTTCAGTAAACAACAAACAATCGGAAAAATTTAATTTGCTGATTTTATGATTTTATGATTACCAATAATAATAATAGTATACCTGTATTAGCCTGCAACATCGAAATCAAGGTTCTGTTTTATAATAAGGTTGTAAAACTTTTATGGACCTAATGCGGTATCCAGCTCTGAGGCTGTTCCAGTGCTTCTGATAGGTAAACACTAGAAAGATTTCAGAATAATATTTTGAGACCTAAGTCAATGCCCCTTGGTACATTTGATTAAAAAAAAAGCCTCTTTTCACCAAGAAGATCTCCGAGATCACGTCAAGTGTCAATCCTGAGGCCGTCCATTACCTCGAGGTTGGCAACCTATATAGACGTTTCAAAAGAAGAAAACCTCACGAGCTCTCATAGAGCTCAATCTCTTTGTGCTTTTTTAAAAAAAAAGGTACTCGTAAGTCGACTCTTTGAAGAGTCTACTCATTTCAAAAAGATGAGTCGACTCATGACTCGTTTTTCTAAATATTTCGACAATTTTTCTAAATATTTCGACACATATAAATTTAAATTTGACGTACTATGCCCATTTAAAATTTTCCATCCCAATAGACTGATAGACAACAGAAAAACAAATAATAATTACACAAATGAAACACCAAATACTCGCATAAGAAAGAATTAAAAAAATGAACACTTGCCACAAAAAAAAAGATTCATGAAAACCATAACTGAATTTTATATATTTTGAAACTATGCGGGATTTTCTCAACTAGGTAGTTTCCTTTTCGTTTAAAAGCAGCCCGATAATTTACTCGAATTATCGGGACTCCCAGAACGAAAAACGAGCTCCGATAATTTTTGTCATGCGCAGAGACAAAAACTCGACCCAACATCGTTTTCGGGATGGTTTTCGTAATACGATAAATTTGCGAAATCTCTCTATTGTTTGAACCCGATAACATACCTTTGCAGTTATATAGAATAAATTGTTGAGCACCATTTCCGTTGCTTCCACAGATCCCCAACCTTCTCGTCTACATCCGGGCCTGGATAGATCATTGCTACAATACTAACACACAAAAACAACAATATTATTAGGTTTACAGTTAGTTTAGGGCCGGGCTTTGTCTCTGTGAAGGCAAGAATACAGACCCCCAACTTTCTCTTCTACATCCGGGCCTGGATACATCATTGCTACAATACTAACACACAAAAACAACAATATTATTGGGTTTACAGTTAGTTCAGGGCCGGCTTTGTCTCCGTTAAGTCACGGATACAGATCCCCAACCTTCTCTTCTACATCCGGGCCTGGATACATCATTGCTACAATACTAACACACAAAAACAACAATATTATTGGGTTTACAGTTAGTTCAGGGCCGGGTTTCTCTCTGTTAAGTCACGGATGTTCAATATTATGACCAGTGTCAAGTTGATTTATCCTCACAATGACATATCCGTTCACATAGTAGTGTATAGTTATAAAACCCAGTGGGTATACTGACTAACTTATAATCACCGTACCTCGAATAAGGCTGAACCTACAATTTTGAAATTTGAAACACAATTTCCTTGCCGGTAATTTATACCACAGCAATATGCTGAGGCCTAACGTAGGCGTTTGGAGTTAGAGGGAATTAAATATAGAGAAAACATCTGGTAACCTGTTTTACATTTAACTTATACGTCACTATGGAAATAAGGAGGATGTTTTTAAAGTTCATCTGGAAATGGATTATCGCCAAATGTAGCAGTAAAATTGCACAGCCCAAGCGCAGAGAACAAAAAAATAGCCCCGAATGGACCATCCTCACCCCAAGAAAAACGAAACCGAAAACCGTCAGTAAAACCTTCAGGTAATCCTCTGTATAATGGTTCCCAGCTATGGCTCTTCGGGTATTTGCAGAGAAAAATAGAGACTGAAATTATTTTTCCAAAAGTAGCGGAAAAAGCTACAAACAAAGTTCGGGGTATGAGCTAATTTTTTTTTTTTTTTTTTTTTTTTTTTTATTAAATAAAATTTGTCCAATGTAGAACTCTTAGGCTACGTTCACATGACCGCGCGGTACAGAGATTAATCTGTCTAATAAAATCTGAGATTATACCTGTTTAATAAAATCAATTTTTTTTTTGGAGGGGCAATCATATGACAACTTGTGCGCTCGTCAGTCTGGCATCAAAATTAATTGAGAATGGACGTGGAGGAGGCAATTCTTTTGTGGATTTTATACCGAAAACTGAGACGTCGGAGAAGGAGACAAAGACGATACTGGGTGCATCCTGTTTATAACAAATGGAGAATTTTGCACCGGCCATTAGACGTCAAGATAGACTTTGCAAATGAAATTGTTAAAGCCCAAATTGGCGTTTTCCGTCTTTTTTCAATTTTATTTGAATAATTTTTAGAGTTAAGATTCCAAATGGCATCTCTTTTTTCGATCTCGTCGATAAGCAGATCGATGGACACATCAATATCTTCTTGGTTACTCATTATTTCGTAATAATATA
>CM022880.1:1365557-1380460 GCA_012654025.1 Pachypsylla venusta | reverse complement strand
GAAGTAAAACAATGTACTTTAACACATATATATTCTACTTATTAATACTTATCGGGGAAAATCCGAATATACTATTCTTGAAAACTTTTCAAAATCACAATAATCAAAATACGGATCTATTACAACTGAAACTGTGACCGAGTCAGAGATGAGATTTCCAACAATAAACAAATCATTTCCCCTCCCGCTCCTTCTCTCAAGTTACGTTATGTGAGAAATAGGCTAGGGGTCCACTTTAGGGGAGGGGTCCGTTTTGGTACACTTCCTCTACCAAATTTAAAATCTCTATCTCTTACCATTCTCTTTTTAGAGAGAATGGTAAGAGAATGGTAATGGTTGAAAACTGAAAAAGGCTAAAAAGCAGCAAAACCGCCAAGGGTGTATTCGATTGCACCCAAAAATTTTAGAACACAATTAGAGCCCATATGTTACCCATTACTCCAAATTCCAAATAACAAAAAAGCAAAAACGATATAGCAAATAGTAAGAATTAGTTTAGGTTTCCTAAAGAGTTTAAAATATATATTGACTTATTAATAAACTGAATTAAATATCTTAAACGGTTCGTGAGAAAGTGGCCCGTAACACTCCTGTCTATAAACAGGTTTCTTAAAACAAGGTATACGTTACATTGTAAAACAGCTCACTTTTCTGTTTAACTTGTCAATCGAAAATTGCATATTCCCTGATTGTCTGAAAAAGTCAATTGTAATACCTGTTCATATTAACTATTAAATAAATTAAATTTAAACAAAACACCAAAAACAATAGGAGTGTCATTATTCTGTAATTTCCTTTTTTTATCATCTATTAGCTTATAAATCAGTTTTTTAGGGTAGCAATTATCGGTTAATGTTTTGTAGATCCCATTTATAAGATTTTTATGATATACCCGATCTGATAAGGTTATTTCTATTTTGTAGGATGTTGTTTAAATATGGAAATGAATAGTAAACGGTTGTAGGTCGTTCCATTTGGGCGTTAGGAGTGTCATTTTTCTGTAATTTCCTTTTTTTATCATCTATTAGTTTATAAATCAGTTTTTTAGGGTAGCAATTATCGGTTAATGTTTTGTAGATCCCATTTATAAGATTTTTTGCACAATTCATACAAACTGAATTGTGCAAAAAACCTCATAAATAGAACCCTAACCTTATCAGATCCGGTATATCATAAAAATCTTATAAATGGGATCTACAAAATATTAACCCATAATTGCTACCCTAAAAAACTGATTTATGAACTAATAGATGATAAAAAAAGGAAATTACAGAATAATGACACTCCTAACGCCCAAATGGAACGACCTACAACCGTTTACTATTAATTTCCATATTTAAACGAAACATCTTCAAAAACGTATGTGAGCAACAATATGGCTATATAAAGGGACGATCTACACACACTAACTTAGCTTCTTTTCAAAATTATTGTACAGAAAGTATAAACAATAACGCTCAGCTAGACGTCATATACACAGATTATGAGAAATGTTTCGATAAAATACAATTTGATTGCTTGATAAAAACTATGAAGAACATTGGTTTCTCTGAAAAATTAATATTATTTTTTACTTCATATCTAACTAAAAGAGAAATCCAAGTTCAATACTCTTCTTCAACATCATATTACCCCATATCAGGAATCCCTCAGGGTAGTAAATTAAGTAGTTTATTCTTCCTAATAATTGTTAATACGGCACCGTTGTCATTGAACTCAAGCGAAATTTTACTGTTTGTTGATGATAAAAAATTATTCAAAATCGTAAAAAATATTTCTAACTGTCATGCCTTACAGAATGACATTGATAATCTGGTTCGGATGGCTGATATCCATGGCTTAATATTTAATGCTGAAAAATGTGAAGTTATGACCATATCTAAAAAAAGAAATCAAATATTGACTTTTCATACACAATACAAGACAAACCCATACAAAGAATTAAAGAGAAGAAAGACCTCGGAGTGATTTTTCAGTCCGACTATAATTTCACCGTCCATATGAAAAAACTAATTGCGTCCTGCAACAGACTCCTAGGGATGATCAAGAGACATTGTAGACATATGCAAGATATTGATGCAATTATACAGTTGTACTCTTCTCTTGTTAGATCAAAATTAGAGTATTGCTCACTAATATGGGGACCACATGGGAACGAACTCTGGAACCGCAGGATAGAACAAATACAATTCAAATTTATCAAAAATCTTTTCTTTAAATTCAACGGTTTCTATCCTGCGTATCCTGAGCCGCTTTCATACAAAAGTCTTCTTGAGCATTCCNTTTTTATTTATCAATTATTCTAATTTACTTATTATTTTTCAGGTATAATTGTAATGTGTCAACAACCACAACGGTTGTTGAACACAATAAACAAATAATAATAATATATTTTTTTTATATATATAGTAGTAATGTAATTTTTAATTATCCCTGTATTATTATTAATGTTACCTGTCCACTTAGTCTTTAAGAACATAGAACAGAGTATTATAATAAATAAATAAATAAACACCCAGTATATGATCAAAAAAAAATCTATCAACAATATTATTATTCCAATTTCTTTCAAAAGATGGAGAGGGCTTTTCATACTTTGACCTCCAGCTAACATTATTTTGATGCATTTTGATAACTCCCTCACATCTTACAAAACATTTTCCTTGAACGCTAGAAGCTTTCGAAAATAATACCTACAACCTATCTAAATCTGACACAAAAGGATTTTTTTTTTTACGAAAACTCAAGACATTTTTTTTTTTTTTTAATATAAAAATTCAACCTATTTCACTGAATATTTTTCATAATATATAATTTTCATATACAAAAATTTATACCTAACTACGATATGAATTTATTTTTTGCCTTGACGTTTCTCACAAAAGTCATTAATAACATTATGACGTTTCTCCCAGTTTACTTTATTGTTTTAATCCTGTTCAGGTGTAATTGATATTTCTTATGGACCAAAATAAAAATTAGACTCCCCAGATCGCTTTTAATCTGGACCTTCAAAGAAATATTCCCTAACTTACTCGTACAGCTCCACTCAAATTATCATTTAATGGCGTCATCACCCCAGATGTATGAGACAGTTGTCGCTTGCTGTTTTCGATTTTAATTTATTGTCATTTGCCACTATCAGCCAGTATAGCTCAAAGGGAAACGCATTATTTGCGTAAAAGTACAGATTTTCGAGTAAGCAGATACACAGCAAACAAAGTGTTGATATTTAAGTAAACGATACCATACTCAAGATATTACCCCCCCCCCCNNCCCCCCCAGGTCTCCATGATAGTCAGTTAATGGATCCCCGCGGCCTCCCCGTCACCATTTATCTATATTCGCCTAGGAGTCCACCCCATTACAAAGTGTTTCATATATTCTACCATCTATCTATATATATAAAAGTAAATGTCTGTTTGTTTGTTCGCTAATAACTTACAAACTACAGCACAAAAGTTAGCACACATATTTGTTTTTACCCGGGGAAGATTATAGGCATTGTCGAAAGTTTAAGTGTAAGCAAGTTACCGGCCAACGATTTTTTCCTGGGTAAACTAAAGGAGATAACGAAAAATGACCGAGAATGGACCCCACCAGAATAGTATATAAGGACCCCATAAAAAACATAAAAACAAAATCCGGTTTTTGCCAATTTATGGCTGAATTTCAGCACCGAAAAATCGGAATTCAGAAGTACCTATTCGGGATGAGCGAGAAATCTGAAATTCGATACAAAGGTGTTCCGCAGTACAAAAAGTCATATCCTTGAGTAAAATATTGAATTTTTCAAAAAGAAGCCGTGCTCACCCTGGGTCGATTCCAACTAAAATCCATACTTGAGAAGTACCATATTGGGATGAGCGCGAAAGCTGAAATTTAATACGAAGCAGTAACAAAGGTAATAAATAGTAAAATATTGAATTTTCTAAATAGGACCATCCTCATTCTGGGGGTCGGTTCCACCAAAAATCCATAATTGAGAAGTAACATTTAGGAAATAGCGAGAAAGCAGATATTTAATGAAGGTGTTCCGCAGTACAAACAATAATATCCCTTAGTAAAATTCTGAATTTTGTAAATAGAAGCCATGCTCACTTTGGGGGTCGGTTCCACCAAAAATTCATAATGAAGAAGTAATACATCGGGATGAGCGAGAAAACTTAAATTTAATACGAAGGTGGATCGCCTTCCTATTAACCAGTACAATTAAAATATTGAATTTTCTGAATTAAATCCGCGCTCACTCTGGGGGTCGGTTCCACCAAAAATCCATAATTGAGAAGCTTAAAGGTCGCAATTTCGAAATTTTTATTGAATTTCGTAACCGTAGCAAAGAACGGACAAACAGATAGTTATTTATAAAACATTCCTTAATTTCAGTTCCATATATTTTTGAAAAATGAATTTCTCTTCCCCACCCCTCAGCCGGTGAAATATACAGAAGGAAGAATGGCACACATACCACGTCATCCACATGCATCATACTTCTTAATGACATTATCAAAAGATAGGAAGAGAAGTTCTTCCTGTGGAGGAGATTAGAAAATTAAATTACTTTTTTTGATGTTGATGGGGGCTGACATCACAAGTTAAATTCTTGAAATACACATTGCAAGATTATACCTTGATGCAATTCGCATATGCAAAATAATTTTAATGCAATTTGTCATCAGATGCAAGATTATCTCGATGCACATTGCATAAATAGTAACACTGATGCGTGTCCTTTCGTTGGAAAGCGTTTTTGCTCAACCCATAGAACATGCGGTTTCAAGGAACTCATCCTTTGTGGACATTATTCCAAACGCTTCCAGCAATCAAGGTAGATATTTTCGAAGAGAGAATTTTTATAAATATAGTAATGCGATTGGCAACGTAGCATTCGATCTGGCAACACTGGGAAGGCGGGAAATCGCAGCGGTGACAGATGAACATGTTCATCGCTTTCAGTGCAAGTTTTAATATTCTACAGTCACGTGGTCCAACCCAGCATTGTGTTGTGCAGAACGGTTTCTTATAGTGCGTTCTGACTGTTCATATAGTTTTACAATTTTAGTGAGATTTAAAAGTGACCGATGTGAATTTAGAGCAGCAGTGTCCTGTTAGGTTTATTTTCAGACTTGACCATGGAAAGCTTCAACAGGCTTATTGGGACAGTGTTTTGCAAAGGTACCAGGTTTTCCGATGGTTTAAGGCATTTTCAGAAGGAAGAAATAAATTCGTGACCAGTTAAATCTGTTAAATCATTTCAACAGCTCTTCATTGACTAGAACTGAGTCCTTGTTACTTTTGCCTCTTCCCGAAACTGAAAATCTCAGCCCAAGGGGTGTCATTTTGAGACACTGGAAAACATCCAGACAGCTCTAATCGACCAAATGAAGATTATCCCAGATTCCGAGTTCTAGTACTGCTATGAGGAGTGTAAAAACCGTCTACGTCGCTGTGGCTTCCCAAGGCAACTACTTTAATTGCGACAATATTTAATCTGTACTTATAAAACGCAAAGCCCAGTTGGTATACTGACTGACTGATAATCAACGTAGCTCCACGATGGTTAAAAGTAGAGACATGGAACTTGACACAAAGGTGCCTTTTAGTATGTGGGTGCGTAATAAGAAAGGAAAAAAAATATAGCTCAAGTGAGAGCAAGTTGTCGCCAAAAATGACGCTATTTAGCGGGTCTTTTTGCAACTTTTTCTGGACAAACTAAAAGAGATAACGAAAAATTACCGAGAATAGACCCCCCAAAATAGTATATAAGGACCCCATAAAAAATATAAAATTTCCGGTTTCTCCCCGATTTATGGACGGGATTCACCACCAAAAAATCAGAATTAGCACCACTTCGGGATGGGCAAGAAAGCTGAAATTTGATACAAAGGTGTTCCGAAGTACAAAAAATCATATCCTTGAATGAAATATTGAATTTTCTAACTAGGAGTGGTGCTCACTCTGGGGGTCGGTTCCACCAAAAACCCATAGTTAAGAAGTATCACTTCGGGATGAGAGAGAAAGCTGAAATTTTATACGAAGGTGTTCCGCAGTGCAAAAAGTAATCTTTGAGTAAAATAATGAATTTTCTAAACCTAATTTTCAAAAATCTAAAATTGAGAAGATTTAATTTTGCGATTTCGAAAATGTTGTTGAATTTTGTAACCGAAGCGAAACACGGGAAAACAGCTAGCTATAAATATATTCAAAAGATGTATAACTGTATTTCCACACCACGTAGGTAAGGTGCAAGCTGAAGGACAATATATGGAGGAAGAATATATGAAGATCTAAAAGATCCAATTAAAAAAGGTATTAAATCAGGGGTAGTTTACCAAATAAAGTGTGATGACTGTGGGTCTAATTATATAGGAGAGTCCGGACAATATTTAAAAAAGAGGTTATACCAATACCAATATGATGTAAAAAAAGAAAAAAACAATACAGCCCTGACCAACCATGCCTTCGAAAACAAAATAATTTTAATTTTGATGATGCTAAAATAATTGCTAATGAGAAACAATATAAAAAAAGAAAAATCTTAGAAGCTTTCCACATAAATCAAAATCCATGCTCCATTAATTACAAAAGTGATGTGGGAAACAATATAAGAATCTATCAAAACTTGCTCGATCTTCACAAGTAATAACATCTCATACTCTGATACCCTCACTTCTACTCTGAACATCGTAGAGTCAACATCGGCCTGACGATGATAGTCTGAGTACTATCGAAACATTGCTAGATCTTCACAAGTAATAACATCTCATACTCTGATACCCTCACTTCTACTCTGGACATCGTAGAGTCAACATAGGCCTGACGATGATAGTCTGAGTACTATTGAAAGCTCGCCATCAATTAATTTTCTTGAATCGATATTGTCTTTATAAATAATTTATGAAGGAAGAAGTAATATTGAAATACTATACCCCTCTCTGTTGACCCATAAAACATAATTATGATATTCAAGAACACACTTTCCTTTATTGCACCCTGTAAAATATTTATCAGCAAATCTTCAAGAAAATTGCCTCCCCAAAATCTGAAATTGCGTGGTGGGTTGGAGGTGTAATGGTTTGGTTCTGTTTATTTATTTTGTATAATTTTAGATTGTCCAAACCGCAATCAATACATCCCTCTCTCTGGGGATGACTGGAGGAGGAACGGGCATTGTGTTTTGAAAAGGGGTGTTCAGGGATTAATATTTTATTTGGACTGTCTATTAATCGTATATAGACAAGCGATCGGCAGGGGAGTAGTGGAAGCAGTTAATCAATGGGATGTCGTCTATATTGAATACCTTCTAATGCCTCGCATGATCTCACCACAAACATTTGTAATTTCACCTCGAATAGAGATGCTGGATTTTAATTAAATTGATTTCATTTGGTGAGGAGAAAGTTGGGTGTGCATTAGAAGTTTGGTGATGTAGTGATGTTCTCCCCTCTCATTATTGGATTGAGGTTTTGAAAATGGTACGAGTGCCGTTTGATAAGTTCATGGACCCGGGTACTCACAATTGATTGAGATCAATGAACTTATTTCTTGTCTATTACAAGTATCAACTGCAAAAATATTGGTGAGTCACGAGCGCTTTCGTCTTTTACGACATTCTTATAAGTCTATTTGAGAATGTCGTAACAGACGAAAGCGCTCGTGACTCACAAAATTGTTTGCAGTTGATACAAAAAAAAAATCATTGAACATTAAAATTTCATAATGATAGCAAACATCCTAAATGCCATGTTTAAACGGAAAATCTTATTTTGTCGTACATTTTGCAATTAGTCGGATCACCAAAAAGTTTAGGTCATTTTTCCACCCAGTACCCCCCCCGTATCTCCGGCCCTGGTCATTGGAAAATTAAGAAGCCCATGTCTAAAGATGTTCGAGAAATGTTTAGTTAACAATTTTTTTGTTTCATCGAAAGAGCTCGAGTGCTATTTTGTTTTTTTTAAAGAAATCGATTTTTATTTATAACAAATTAAACAACTGACTACGTTTTCACTTGACTGAAATTTTTTATTTGCAAATTTTACAAGAGGTAGATACAAATGTACACCTGTACACATAAAGAAGAAAAAGGAATGGTTACATAAGAAAAAGGAATGGTTAATAATGGTTACATGCCGAATATTTTGGAAAAACTTTACTACAAAACTATTAAGAAATATATTGCCTCAAAGTATCTTTTTCATAAAATACCTGACAACACCCCACCCAAGTGGAGAGCAGTCTTGTTCCGTGGAAAAGACTCCTACAAAATAGCAAAAGTCCTTGAAAAAGATAATGTAAAGATAGCTTTCTATAACAATAATAAATTGAGAAATAAAATATATAATAACAAAGATAGAATATAGAATACCTGCGATGGAGAGAAGTGGGATTTACAACATCATAGTCCCCAATCATGGGGAATATATAGGAAAAACATCTAGAGCCATAAACACAAGGATAAAAAAACATTTTGCTTCGGTCAGAAATAAACATCCAGACAAAAGTGGCTTCTCTAGCTACATGTTGGAAAATAATATCCCCCTCTCAGAATGTTCCACTAAAATCCTGCGCAGTAATGAGCCCAATTCCCGAAAACTGGATCTATTCGAAGCTTTATATACAAGAAAAGCTGTAAATGCCGGAAATTGTATCTTTAATTCTCAACTTGAAAGAAAGGACAATTTCGAAATAATTATGTAACATAGATCCAGTTTTCGGCTATTGGACTCANAAGTTTCTGCATGACACCAGATACAGAAGGCAGTAGTCTAATGGTTTGACTCACAATATACGTCATTCTAAATCAAGGACACAACACCTATACCGCTGGACACAGCAACCTGTTACACTCTGTATATAAATATTTATTTATGTGTAGTGCATTTTTGCATTATCATGAAATACGAGCTGTTTCGCCCGTGCTTCGCTACGATTATTATATTGCTATTTTTGGTTTTCAATTACAATGGAAATTGGGGGGGGGGGGGGGGTAAAACGTTTANGGGGGGGGGGGTATGGGTTCGTGTCCACCTCCTATATTGCAACATTTAAAAAACTAAGATTTAAACGTTTCGCCAGGGGCCTCAGTGGCACCGCCATTCTGACTTTTTAGTATTTTCCAAAATTTTATTTTACCCCTTTCCGGTTTTGAACTCGTAACTCTGGAATAGCTCTGTGCAGCAAATATCCAAAATAAATACTAAACGGCCACCTAAAACATTCTCGCTTTGAGTTGATATGTTGTCGCGACAAATTTAAGATATCCGACCGTGACTGTCCGATTTTAGAGAATAAATTAGAAATTTGACATATTTTAGTTCTGATAGATTTCCTGAGGTCGTAGACCATGATTGTGTGTGTGTGGGGAAGATGTTCGAGAANGGGGGGGGGGGGGGAGACATTCCCGTCAATTTTTTGCTATCTACTACCGTTTGGGATGTGGTATTGGAACAGACAAACTTACCACATAGGTACACACACATTTCTGATTTATATATTTAGGTATACAGTATGTCCCAAAAGTCCTGCCCGGTGCCCTTAACTTTTGAACCGCTTGGAATTTTGGAATTCTGTTTGTTTCTAGGGATAGAAAAGGGCACATGGCCATTCGAATGGCAATATCAGTATCCAGGTTTGAATCCCGGAAGTGGCTTTTTTTTACACAAAGATTCGATTTCTCGGGAAATTTAAATGGAATGGTACAAATTTTTTTTTTGAAAAATAAAAGTGCCAATAAAATAAGGAATATTCCATTTTCGTTTTTTCAAAAAAGTAATCAGGGGCGGAGCCAGAGGGGTTCAAAACCAAAAATTGTTACACCCTGTATAACGAAGACCGAATATTATTTTGATGTAGAAATTCGTTGAGTGGCTCAAAAAAGGTTTTCCATCTCCATAAGTAATAAAAATAACAACTTTCAAGTTTTATCAGTGCCATAGGTCGGGAAAACCAAATCCCGTATTTCTACCAGAGGTTAAAATGACGACTTTTTTGGGATAGAAGGTCTGAAGTAAGGATACGATTTAAGACTTAAAATGGGGAGTGGCCTCAATAAGGAACCATTTTAGCCACAGGAAAGAAAAAAAAAATACCCTCACACTCATTCACCGCAGGGCCGTATTAATGAGAAAATTTTCATAGAAAAACTGCATTTTAAGAACACTTCAATTAATATGCAGTTTTTCCATTGAAATTTTCTCATTAATACGGCCCTGTTGTGAATGTGTTTGAGGGTTAGTAATTATATTTTTTTAGCTAAAATGGTTCCTTATTGAGGCCACTCCCCACTTAAGGTCTTAAATCATATACTTACTTCAGACCTTCTATCCCAAAATGGCCGTTTTCTAAAAGTCGTCATTTTAACCTCTGGTAGAAATAGGAGATTTGGTTTTCCCGACCTACGACACTGATAAAACTTAAAAGTTGTTATTTTTATTACTTACGTAGATGGTAAACCTTTATTGAGCCACTCTTAACGAATTTCTACATCAAAATAATATTCGGTCTTCGTTATACAGGGTGTAACAAGTTTTGGATTTGAACCCCTCTGGCTCCGCCCCTGATTATTTTTTTTGAAAAAACAAAAATGGGAATATTCCTTATTTTATTGGCACTTTTATTTTTCAAAAAAATATTTGTACCATTCAATTGAAATTTCCCGAGAAATCGAATCTTTGTGTAAAAAAAANGGGGGGGTTCCTGTACCGCAGTCACATTTCAAAGAACATTAAAATTGTTTCTTGTTTCCGAACATATTATTTACTGTGGAGATTAAAATAAAGACAATTTTGAAAGCTTTTGTCTCAGACTTTAACTTTTCATCTATAGAATTTATTTTAATCTTCTTTCAGACTTTTTACATTAAAGTTTTATTTTTGTTGTTGTAAAATTATATTGGTCAATAAGTTCTGGTTGATGTAGCTTTGTTTTTCCAACCAAAGAAGGTCAATCAGGAGAAAAGCTTTGTAATTAAGAGTTCGAAAAAGGTGAAGGGTCAGTTCAGAATATTAGAGCAGAACTTTTTCAAGGTCATTCTGAAATAACAACATTAAGTAACATGTAGCCAGCGTCCATGCCACGTTGAACCCGTTTGACAACTAAAGTTAAGCAACGTCCAGCGAGGTTGGACCATGTGGGTGTACACGTGGGTTCGCGCCCTCGTGATGCTGGCTATTTTTTCGGCCCAATCCAGGCTGGTTGAGGTCGATGTGGGTATCTGGATTCCATGTTTCCAGCGAATGAATTATGGGTAAAACCCCTGTCTCGAAAAAAAAAAAAGATTTTTATTTCCATCTCCTTCTCTTGGTGAAGACCAGCAGTCTTTGGTCAAACACCTTCTATGAGTTTTTGGGTTGGCCTGATATTTAGAATGAACGATCTGAGGACAAAGATGGGCAACTAGATATCCATGGTCAGGTTTGAGTAGTTCAATGTTGGTCATCTGAGGACAAAGATTGGCAACTACATGTCCATGGTCAGGTTTGAGCAGTTCAATGTTGGTCTTTGGTCAAACACCTTCTATGAGTTTTTGGGTTGGCCTGATATTTAGAATCAACGATCTGAGGACAAAGATTGGCAACTAGATGTCCATGGTCAGGTTTGAGTAGTTCAATGTTGGTCTTTGGTCAAACACGTTCTATGAGTTTTTGGGTTGGCTTGATATTTAGAATCAACGATGCCACGATCTGAGGACAAAGATTGGCAACTAGATGTCCATGGTCACGTTTGAGTAGTTCAATGTTGGTCTTTGGTCAAACACCTCTATGAGTTTTTGGGTTGGCCTGATATGTAGAATCAACGATCTGAGGACAAAGATTGGCAACTACATGTCCATGGTCAGGTTTGAGTAGTTCAATTGATGGTCATTGGTCAAACACCTTCTATGTGTTTTTGGGTTGGCCTGATACGTAGAATCAACGATCTGAGGACAAAGATTGTCAACTAGATGTCCATGGTCAGGTTTAAGTGGTTCAATGTCAGGTTGGACCCTCTTTAGTTTATATGAAACACTGGTATGGAACCAAAATTAAGAGAAACAATTATTGACTATGTTGTAACAAATTTTATCATTTTTATGTTTCAGATTTCAGAAGCACCAGAAATACATCTCATGACCCAAAAAGGAGTTTCCGATAATTAACAGCACACCTTATGAACATTTCTCTACAATAAGGGGGGGGGACAAAAGGAAAAGCCCCGAATAAATAAATAAAGAAAAAATTAAGCTCAGATTACATTTAATACAGATAAGAAAGTTAATGAAGACAGCAAAAGTGAGGTTTCTATATACAAAACTATTTGAAATTAAGCCCTTGGGTTTTTTAATTTATTTCACCTGCTAAGAAATCAATAAAAAAAAACACTTTTCTCTTCTTTTTAGGTCAGAAGTCTTTACTTGGTACTGAAAGTGGAAACACAATTTAGACACACAAATAGGACCTAATACATGCCAAAAATAGTGAAAGTTGAAACACCATTTAGACACCCAAATAGGACCCAATACATGACAAAAATAGGGAAAGTTGAAACACCATTTAGACACCCAAGTTGGACCTAATACTTGCCAAAAATAGTGAAAGTGGAAACTGGAAACACCATTTAGACACCCAAATAGGACCTAATGTATGTCAAAAATAGTGAAAGTGGAAACACCATTTAGACACCCAAATAGGACCTAATACGTACCAAAAATAGTGAAAGTGAAAACATCCTTTAGACACCCAAATAGGACCTAATACGTACCAAAAATAGTGAAAGTGAAAACACCATTTAGACACCCAAATAGGACCTAATACATGCCAAAAATAGTGAAAGTGGAGACACCCTTTAGACACCCAAATAGGACCTAATACATGCCAAAAATAGTGAAAGTTAAAACACCATTTAGACACCCAAGTAGGGCCTAATACATTCCAAAAATAGTGAAAGTGGAAACACCATTTAGACACCCAAAAAGGACCTAATAGATGCCAAAAATAGTGAAAGTGGAAAAACCACTTAGACACCCTAATAGGACCTAATATGTACCAAAAATAGTGAAATTGGAAACACCATTTAGACACCCAAATAGGACCGAATACATGCCAAAAATAGGTCAACGCTAAGTGGCAATAGTGTCACTTTACGGTATTAGACGAAACCTGTTGAATACGACAGTTCCAGTAAGATCGCTGAAGTTAACTAAGGTCCAGCGAGGTTTTAATTGGCTGGGTGACTACGTAGTTTCAAACCCTCGTGATGCTAACTGTTCCCGTCCCAAGCCAGGCAAGGAGGGGTCAATGTGGATAGCTGTATGGTGGGTCTCGAATGATTATAGAAGTTAAACCAAACCAAAGCGAAAAAAATTAGTTTAATAACCGTAAAATATCAAATATTGTGAGAGGCAATACTTTTTCATACTCCAATTACATTCGGTCAACGCAAGACTTCATAATTATCATTTTTGACAGTCCATTCTGTTTCAATAAAAACAAAACATCTAGTTTAATTTCGACTAGAATAGAATGACCCTCAAAAGTCTCGGGGTATTATTTAAAAAAAAAAAAAAAAAAAAAANATAAAAAAAAAAAAAAAAAAAAATGACAGCCCCTTTCCAAAGTTCCTAATAAAATACCCATTTTTATTATTTGTCCCCTCAATTTTTTTGACAGTGCAGAACTAAAATATAAATTGATATGTTTTTACTGTCGCTCCTGGTAACACAGCGGACTATCGGAGCTTATCTAAAGTGGAATTTTATTCGATATAAATAAATAATAAAATAATTAATGTACAGGGTCACTCAATAAGAACTATCAAATATCTCAAATACAGGAAAATATATTCATGATATTAGGATGGATTGGCCTCAGGGTCATTCTAAGGTCAACTTTTTTTTTAAATTTATTTTTCATTACAAATTCTAATTTTTCATTGAACAATCTATATACCGCGAGTGGTCCATTTTAATCGCCGCACGGTCGCACCCGGATTTCTCCGTTAGAACGCCTGGAAAAGGGGAAACAAATCGAATAAAACCTGTGAGGTCAACGCTTTGACCACCAAACATCAAGGGTGACAACTAATGGGAAATTATCCGCTCGCCAAAAATCCGCGGTCAATAATGGGTTTACCTATTTAAAATCTGACCTTACTATAACCGTTAAGGTCTAGTTCAAGATCAAATCTGAGGTCAAAAACATTCGAAATTTTTTTTCTTCTTTAAATAAACCAAAAATAATGAAAATTAAATTGAGGGGGTACAGCTGCTAGAGCAGGGGTTCCCAAAACTTTTTGGTAACGCGCCCCCTTTTCTTGAAATGAAAGCCTCCCACGTCCCTCCCCTTTACATTATAAATTATGAATAAGTATATGAGTGGTGCTAAATGCTATCTCATTCAAATTTCCTAACCATCATGTTTCTTTGTGCGCATATATTTTAACTAAATGATAATAATTCAACTGGTCTCGCGCCCCCCTTGGCTTGCCTTCACGCCCCCCAAGGGGTGTGCCCCTCCGCGATTGGGATTCTCTGTCTGCTAGAGTATTCAATCAAAAGTATGATCGAAAAATCACTTGATCCTCATTTTCTTACTCGATTCCAAAGATTTATTATTGAAAATTATCAGGGGAATTATCTAATATTTTATTGTACCTAATATTGAACTTGAATGTATGCAAAAAGTTTTTCTTTTTTTTTAAAAAAATACTAACCATTCCCAACAGATTCGATGGCAAGCCTCCCCCTGAATATAACGTATCTTGTGTACGAATAAATGTTTTCAAACAAGTGCGGTATCACTTAAAATGAAACACCTAGTAGGTATGAAAATAACAATATAACAACTTTCAGTATAAAAAAATTCACAAAAGAGAACAGATAAACTGGAACAAGTTTTTTTTTTTTTCTTTTAAAAATACTAACCATT
>CM022880.1:1301753-1315113 GCA_012654025.1 Pachypsylla venusta | reverse complement strand
ACCCTAAGGTGTATCGAATTAAATAAAGTGAACTTTCCAGCCAGGGGTTTCCAATATTTGAAGGGCGAAAGCTAGTTTCAGTGTAAGAATAATGGACATAAAATATTTAGACGGAATCGAAAATAATATAGATAAATTTAAACGATTCAAAAAAGTGCATCATTTACATGGGTTATTTTATTTTTACTGATGCTGACTCGGGCCTACAGTGGAGTCAAACATAAAATATTCTAATAACTGTGGAGTCAATCATAAAATATTCGAATAAGTGTGGAGTCAAACATAAAATATTCCGAAGTGTGGAGTCAAACATAAAATATTGAAGTAATCAACCTGTAAATGTATTATACATCCTGTATACTCTCTCGTTTTATTTTGTTACAATGAGTCGAGACTTGTAGGAGGGAATGAATGAGTGTATTAGCTATAGTGTTCACGTTGTTTGGGAGGGTGGTCGGGGTGAAGGGGGGGGGGAAATGAATGATATATTATTTGCTTCCCCATTTCTAAGCATTGCTTTGGATGGGTTTTTACGTTTTAATTGTTATTTATAGAACGCGTAGTTTTTATTAGAACGCGTAGTTTGTTGCGTAATAGACAAATCCTTTTCCCGATCCTTCTGGAACGATTTGAATGAAGGTATAAACAGAAGGGCACGGGTTGAAACGAAGTGAGTATTGTTTGAGTGATAAACGGAGCGTGTTTAATTTTGGAAGCGATATCGTTGTGTTTTAGAAGTGATAAGCGAGTGATTAATTCGTGTGTATTCTCGAGCATTTTAAATACGGTGTTAGCGAACAATATTAGAACTTTTGAGTTACTTTTTTTTAATAAATTATTTTAAGTTTTATTTTAATTATTTTTTTTTAAAGTTAGTTAACGCGTTTTAAATTCACGAAAACTTAATCCTCGAATCCTAAGTAAACAACAATATTATAATAAGTGTGGAGTCAAACTATAAATGTGGAGTTAAACATAAAATATTCCGAAGTGTGGAGTCAAACATAAAATATTCTAATAAATGTGGAGTCAATCATTAAATATTCTAATAAGTGTGGAGTCAAACATAAAATATTCCTATAAATGTGGAGTCAAACATAAAATATTCTTACAAATGTGGAGTCAAACATAAAATATTCTAATAAGTGTGGAGTCAAAAATAAAATATTCTAATAACTGAGGAGTCAATCATAAAATATTCTAATAAGTGTGGAGTCAAACATAAAATATTCTAATAAGTGNTACAGAATTTTTGTTTGTCGCACACTAAGAGACTCATGACCTCTTAAATCTTGAACTAAACCAACCCTTGGTTGTGGACGTTACTCACATTTAAAGTGGCTCACGTCCTCACGAGGATTAGTACACCCGAAAACTCCGATTCCGCAAATTATTGAATTCGGATCCCCCAAGAGCAATGCCGATGATACCCAGTTGGTATAACGTAGCTCCGGGATGCCTTAACCTAGAGACTTGAAATTTGCACACGAATCTCTTTTAGTATGCACTTTCGTAATACAAAAAAATCGAAAGTTCAAGCGGAATCAAGTTACCGCCAAAAATGACGCTTTTAGCGGATTTCTTTGAAATTTTTATCTGGGCAAACTAAAGAAGATAACGACCCAATAAGGACCCAATACAAAATATAAAAATTGAAATTTTCCGGTTTCTGCCCGATTTAAGGCCGGTTTTTATTTCACCACCGAAAAATCGGAATTGAGAAGTACCACATCAGGATGAGTGAGAAAGCTGAAATTTAATACAAAGATGTTTTGAAATACAAAAAGTAATATCTTTGAGTAAAATATTGAATTTTCTAAATGGTAGCCGTGCTCACCCTGGGTTCGGTTCCACCAAAAATCCATAATTGAGAAGTACACCACATCGGGACGAATGAGAAAGCTGAAATTTAATACGAAGGTGTTCTGCAGTACAAAAAGTAATATCCTTGAGTAAAATATTGAATTTTCTAAATNCCTAAAACTTTTTCGTTATGAGTTGATATGCTGTCGCGACAAAATTTAAGATATCGGATCATGACTCTCTGAATTTGGTAAAAAATCGGAAAATTGGCCAAAAAATCGGAAACGGTTCAAGACATCGTTCTGAAAATAGATATATGCACCCTTGTATGCAGAATATAAAGAAAAAAAATTGGTAAAATTCGGTTGAGTAGTTTCGGAGGAGTAGGGTAACAAAAGTTTGCAGTTTGTAGGGAGTATAAGGCTACGCTTCGCTCCGCTCAATAATTTCACTCAGTTCAGAAACCTGTGATGTGTTTTCCACATAAAGACAGGAATGTGGGGGGAGGGGGATTCGGAAGAACAATTTACTTAAAATTTTCATTGCGCTGATTTAGATTTATCTGAATATTTCGTGATTAAGCAAGAAAAGAAAGTGTTTTCAAGTTAGTGAGTTGACACTAAGTAAGCACGAAAAACTTTCTTTGTGGAATGAAGTTTGGAGATAAATTTAAACCCAACTTAAAAGGTGCAAAAACTTTTCAATGTAATTGACGAAGCGAGACGAATATTTTTAGTTTTGGAAGTCAATCTGGGAGCAACTGGTGAAATATACAGGGTGTATTTCACCAGACTAACTGGAGAATTATACTGGATATATCAACAATCTGGGAGAAATATACAGGATATATCAACAATCTGGGAGAAATATACAGGATATATCAACAATCTGGGAGAAATATAAGGGGATATATGAACAATCTGGGAGCAACTGGTGAAATATACAGGATATATCAACAATCTGGGAGAAATATACAGGATATATCAACAATCTGGGAGAAATATACAGGATATACCAACAATATGGGAGCAACTGGTGAAATATACAGGGTATATCAACAATATGGGAGCAACTGGTGAAATATACAGGGTATGCCAACAATATGGGAGCAACTGGTGAAATATACATGGTATGTCAACAATATGGGAGCAACTGGTGAAATATACAGGGTATACCAACAATATGGGAGCAACTGGTGAAATATACAGGGTATATCAACAATCTGGGAGCAACTGGTGAAATATACAGGGTATATTTCACCAGTTGCTGTTGGTATATCAACAATCTGGGAGCAACTGGTGAAATATACAGGGTGTATCAAGGAAAAGTGCATTCTCTGACTCTAAAATGTTGTTCTCTCGAAACTGTCGCGCTTCTAGAATCTAGATTATACGGGAAATGGATAAGGTGTATACACTACTAACAATTAATCTAAGTGGAGCTAGTGTTTTGTATCATAGCTTCCAAAAAGGCGCGCTTGGTCAATTCACCGGGCAAGAAGAGCGCCAGCGGTTTTGAATTTCCCGACTCTAGTGACCCAAACGAGACGATTCAGCTGAATACTTTATCTTATCGCATAGCGCATATGTTGACATGTCCGCGAGGTAAAACAAATACTCTGGTTCTTATTGGAGTGTGCTAATTGCTCGATCTGCGAACTTCCATAAGAACATGTGTATTTGTTTTTCCTTGCTTATAAAAAAAAAATGTGTGATATTATCCACAACGTTCCTATTATATTTAGGTCACCAAAAATTACAACAAAACATGTCTACCTATGACTGTTTGGTAAGCCGTGCAAAGTTGCAGCCAGCCAAAGACCGAGAGGTTCTAGCTTAAAATTCAGGGAGGGTGGGGCTTAATTTTTTTATGTGCCTAAACAATATACCTGTATTACTACAAAAATTCTGGAGGGTCATAAGCCTCCAGAGCCCCCTCCCCCTAGACCCGCCTATGCTGACAGACCCAATATATTTTTTTTCCGAAAAATAGTGCACGAGCCTCTCAATGGAAGGACATACACAAATTAAGGATGCGATTTATTTCGCACCGTTTTAAAACCCTTTAAGAATGACAATTTTGGTATACATAAATTAAATGTGTACCACCCTTAACCCGTTTTATTGCTTAGAACACTATATTCCCAAATGCGAGCCAACATGTATGGCACATTGAATACAACAGTTTCCTTTATAGACCACTGAAGTTTATAGGCATATGAATTATTTATTGATACCCAAATAAGAAATGTGGAGTGTAGGTATTCTAAATAGAATAGCTACTTTAACTCTGCTGATGCGTGATATTGGAGATAGAAGCGAATCGACTCGTGACAAAGCGATTGCTTAAGGTGTTGTTTTTTCCACTCTAATATCTGAATATTCTAAATCTGACAAAAGTTTTTTTTTACTTTCCTTATTCTATAAAAAGGAAAGTATTGTAATGGGCTGAAATTTTCGATGTCGAGTTTTCAATGCCAAAACACGTTGTAGGGTCCCCAGAGCCCAAATCTCGAGTTTCAGCCATTGGTCCGTGTGTGATGTGTCTGTCTGTGAACAAGATATCTCAAGAACGGCAAGTGCTAGAGAATTGAAATTTGGAATGAATGTCAGTTTTATACCATGAACGGTAAAATAAGCTTTTGCTGGAAATCGAATATACCGTTGGGGGTTTTATGCTGCTTTTTCGCATATCCTGCTTAAAATAAGAATGGTAATAGCTAGAACTTTAAACTTGGTGCCTATTTCATATCAATTTCATAATACAACTTATTGAAGAATACAACTTAGGTTGTAGTGTAATATATTGTTGACCGCTAATTAGGGGTTATTGAAGGCCGCTTTTTGGCGGATCCGCCTAAAGCCAGAATGGAAAGAGCTAGAACTTGAAGATGCCTATTCATATCAATTTCGTACAAGAAATTGAAGAATACAACTTAGGTTGAAGTGTAATATATTGTTGGGCGCCAAATTGCCGTTGAAGGCCGCCCTTTGGCGGTTCCGCCTAAAACCAGTATGGAAAGAGCTAGACTTTGAAATTTGGTGCCAATTCATATACAATTACACTTAGGATGAAGTGTAAATGTATTTCCGCTCTGAGGTCTTCAAAACGTGTTTTGGCATTGAAAATTTCAGCCCATTACAAAATACTTTCTTCTTTCTTTATAGATAAGGAAAGTCGTGTGAAGTTCACACCAGATTTTTTAGAAAGGGTATAAATTACAATCATGTTCGGTTCATGGCGTCACATTATAGTTTTCTACTTTCTCTTGTTTTAAACTTTTGGTACATTGTTAAGTTTTCCCCAAAAACCGGATGACTTTAAAAAAAATAGATTTTTTTTTCTATTTCTATATCCGACGCCGTACAGTTATCTTCATAGTGATTTGACATGAAGAATTACTGATTGAGCACGCAGAAATCACTGACGAGTGTTATCACTGTGAGAGCACTGACACTGTCACTCCTCTAAACTCCGATCCTAATTGTCTGTTAAATAAAAGATACCTTTATGAAATATCCAGGACGTCATTCTCAATATATTGCACTTAACATACCTTATCTATACTTATCAAACGCAAAGCCCAGTTGGTATACTGATTGACTCACTGATAATCAACGTAGCTCCACGATAGCTAAACCTAGAGACTTGAAATTTGGCACACAGATCCCTTTTAGTATGTAGGTGCGTAATAAGTGGTAGCAAGTTACCGCCAAAAATGACGCGGTTTCTTTGCAATTTTTTTCCTGGGCAAACTAAAGAAGATAACGAAAATTTATTTCTGGCCGATTTTTCAAAAAGTGATATCCTTGAGTAAAAGTTTTGATTTTTTTTTTTTTAAATAGGAGCCGTGCTCACACTGAAGATCTATTCCACCAAAACTCCATGATTGAGAAGTACCACATCAGGATAAGCGAGAAAGTTGAAATTTGATACAAAGGTGCTCCGCAGTACAAAAAGTGATATCCTTGAGTAAAAGTTTTGATTTTTTTTGTAAATAGGAGCCGTGCTCACACTGAATATCTATTCCACCAAAACTCTATGATTGAGAAGTACCACATCAGGATGAGCGAGAAAGTTGAAATTTGATACAAAGATGCTCCGCAGTACAAATAATATCAAATTTTGAGGGGATAATTTTTTTTTTGGTGACGATTCCAAAGGTTTATTATTGAAAATAAACCAAAAGTCATAATATCGTTGAGTAAAATATTGAATTATCTAAATAGAAGCCGTGTTCACTCTGGGGATCGGTTCCACCAAAAATCTAAATTGAGAAACATTAATTTCGCGATCTCAAAATTGTTGTTAAATTTCGTAACCGTAGCGAAGCACGGAAAAACAGATCACCTTAATCCATATCCATACTAATATATAAATGCGAAAGTAACTCTGTCTGTCTGTATGTATGTATGTATGTTACGCTTTCACGCTTAAACTACTGAACCGATTTTGATGAAATTTGGTATGGAGATAGACTAAACTTTAGGAAAGGACATAGGCTACTTTTTATCGCGAAAAAAAAGGGGGTTGGAACTATAAACGGCCATGCCTCTAAGGCGCCAAGCGAAGCGGGCGTATTCTGCTAGTAGTTTAAATATATACCTCAAATCGTTTAGGAAAACAAAAGTGTACAAATTTTATGTAGTTCAGATAACCATCTTCCATCCTGTACATCTGAAGATTTATGTTTGTTCGTTAAAAGTGTTCATAGTACACGGAAAACTTTAACATTAAGTTGTAAAAAGTTTTTATTTTCGTGCGTACCTAACTTCATCTCCCCCAATCAAAAAGTTTAAGTGAAGAAACGGAAAAGATTTCCGGCAAGTCCTCAAGCCAAGATTAATAAACCCTCATTAAAAACAACTGAATTAAAAATAATTGAGGGTGACATTCTGGCCCAAACAAGTTAATACAAGAAACAACTCATTGATATACAGGGTGTCCATAAAGTCTCACCCCACACCCCCCGTATCTCGAGAATGGCTGGAAATATAAGAAAACGCAAAAACACGTATCCCTTAGATTTTAGGGGGATTAATTTTAGACTAAAAAATTTTTGGCCTCGGCCAACCGTTTGGGCTGGGCACCGACTGGTTTTAAAGTTTTAAATGAGAAGATATATTAAGTGACATCTTGTTTTAAAGGTCTGCTTAATACGAGTTCATTACAGAAAACCGGAGCTTTCTAGGATCTACCGTTCACGAATTACAGGGTTGAATACATGACAAGGACCCTTTGCGGCCGCACCGAAATGGAAGGTAAAAATGTTTACCTTCCATTTCGGTGCGGCCGCAAAGGGTCCTTGTCATATATTTAACCCTGTAATTCGTGAACGGTAGATCCTAGAGAGCTCTGGTTTTCTGTAATGAACTCGTATTAAGCAGACCTTTAAAACAAGGTGTCACTTAATATATCTTCTCATTTAAAATTTTAAAACCAGTTGGTGCCCAGCCCAAACGGTTGGCCGAGGCCAAAAACTTTTTAGTCTAAAATTAATCCCCCTAAAATCTAAGGGATACGTGTTTTTGCGTTTTCTTATATTTCCAGCCATTCTCGAGATACGGGGGGTGGGGTGAGACTATGGATTCCCTGTACATATAATTGACTGTACGAAGTGAAGTCTAGATTTAACGCCACAATTTTTCTTGAAATGTCTATTTGTCTGTGTTCCAAACTCACGAACACCTTGTCCATTTTTTTTTTTTTTTTTTTGTATGAAATTTTCATAGAATTTGGTACTTAGAGTTAAGAAATGTTAATAATTCTAAATAGTACAGCCCCTTTCAAGGAGCAAAGTATCAGTGACCGTGATCTCACAGTGATTTTAATAACACCCGTCAGTGTTTGCTCCGTGCTTAGATAGTAAACTTGTGTGCCCAGATACGGAGATTATCACATCCGTGATAATTTCAAATCACGGTACTGCGTCGGAGAGCACTGTCACTAAAACTTTCACTGTGCAAAATTAAATACGATCCAATTAGAATAAGGAGCCTTTTTCAATGTATCGTCAGGATTAAGATGTAACATACATTAAACTCACACTAAAGAGAAACCCTTAGTTTTGCGAGGGACAGCTCCATTTTACGATGTTCTTTACATTAAAAAAGTTTGTTCGTTGAAAGTTCACTTAACTTTAATCAAAATCAATGCTATTCGGTATCATGTGGTTATAGATATTTTTCTTCTCAAAATGAACCTCAAGAGGCTGACTTCTGCTTGTTTCAAATAAGTTGGGGACATTTATTTGGTACATGCCCCTTTTGTCAATTGGTTTTATTATGTCTTTCTGATCAAAAAAGGTGTTTTTGAAAATTGTCACTTGATAAGAGTCGAGATCAAGAGTCGACTCATTGAAGTCGACCCATATTGGTGAGTCGAGTCGAGTCATGTCGACTAACCTACGTGAGTCGAAAATCACATCCCTACTATAGTTTCAGTAAAACACCATAAAAAGCCAGCGTCTATGGCATGTTGAGTACACCAGTTCTCATTATATCACTGAAATAAAGCAACGTCCAGTGAAGTTTTACAAAAAGTGAGTGAACACGTAGGTTCACGCCCTCGTGATTTTCTATTCTCGGTCAATGTGGATAAGTGGTTAGTATATTTCCACCGAATAGCGGTAAAACCACGGTCTCTAAAAAGAGACGTCTAAAAAAACACCCCCACATAAACTCGCCAGCCTTATCACCGTCGCGTCGTCATTTTCAACTTAAATGTAAATAATAACAATGATACAAGAAACTAGCTTTCCAAATCAGATCCAACCTTAACCATTCTGTTAGGATCGCTCTTTCCTTACTCTATTTATTCAAATTTCTGGTGGTGTCTACCAACATGTTGTAATGTTGACGCTTCATGCTCGATGGTTTCTGTTGTTTCAGGTTTGCAGTTTTCTGAGTGTTTGGTTTGTCGTCGCATTTACCGTTGAAAGATTCATCGCTGTCCGATATCCACTTCATCGGCCGTCCATGTGTACAGTGGCTCGGGCCAAAGTCATATTGATCTCATTAACGGTAGGGGCGCTTGTATTGTACTGCCCCTATTTATTCATATCTGGACCACAGCTTAGTTTGGACAGAACGTAAGTACACTTTCACTTCTTAGAGACAGTTTTCTAAGCAGCAGTGCAATTTGATTTTCTGCTGTTTGTGTCTTTTTTTTTCGCAATGACCAACAAAATCTTTGTCCAATTTTGATGACATTTATAAAAAATAAATGTATATTTCCTTGTGTTATTATGTCACAATGTTTGTGGGCATCATAGCATTACAAGGTATTCTCAACATTCACTCCAATATCACTAAGCCTAAGCTACACTTTAACAATTTCCGTATAATGCTACCACTTGGCGCTATTACCATCGCTACTCGCTACTCAATTGTCCTCAGGAGGCTGAGTTACCCCCAAACACAACCAGACCAAGTAGAAAATTCGAAAAAACCTTTTTCAAATTTTCGACCCGTCCAGGAATCGAACCCGGAACCTCCGTGGTACAAGCCGAGTGCGATGCGCACTCTGCCACGGAGACGTCTTGATGACATTTGGTAAGGACATTCATTATATTTATAGAATTAGCTAATTAAGGCCTTATTGGGCCACCCCGAACCAAATTGTGGTCATTTAAGTAAGAAAGGGCAGTTCACAGAGAGGTCTATAGTACTAGTTATTACTAATGACCCTTTGCAATCGACCACAAAATAATGTATTCTTAACTGATGTACATCGAAATTCGACGAACAACCGGATTTACGAGGTGTGTCCCAAAAGTATCCGACTCACCTCCATTGAACAAACAGATTTACGAGGTGTGTCCCAAAAATATCCGACCCACCTCCATATCTCCGCGCCAAAACGTCCGAGCAACCTCTGCAGGGTATGGGCATAACCAGTAAGTCTTCACGAACTCTGTGAAAGTAGGGGAGGGTCAGGTTAGGAAAGTACAGAGAGGTGACGACATTTCCACCAATTCACTTCGTAAAATTTTAATTTCTAATAAACCGATATATCGATATATTTTTGAACGATATGCCATTAATAACTTTAACTAAAATGACCATAAAGTGAAACAATTGCAAATAATCAAAAAAAAAATTGTAACCCTGGGCGCTTCGATTACGAAAAAAGACTGTGCTTTTGTTTAACGTTCCCTGTAGATACCCCGTTTTTCAGAACACTCAACACCTTTCCGCATACAAAAAAAGTCCTTCAGCTTAGTCCTTTGTTTGGTGCTTTTTTATGAATGGAGTTAAGAATTCTCTTAGAGTTGACAGCTGTTCTATTTACTGAATACAAGCATAAAATATTTCAAGTCGTTATTTTTGTTTGCCCTGACTTAGTGTTTTTTTTTTATTAGATTTGAAAACTTTTGTGCACCTGATAATAATTTTTACAAAAGTTCGTTCAATTATTTTTTAATTCGGTTACAAATAAAAAAAAGATTTTTTTTGGGGGGGGGGGGAAAGANGGGGAGGGGTCGTTTGTATCGGAAAAGTAACACAGAATCCTATACAGGGTAACAAAAAAAGTGGGCGTTCCATGAAAAGATATTCTTTATGGTAAAATTAAGTGGGCCTATCTATTTATACTTATAAAACGCAAAGCCCAGTTGGTATGCCGTGTTCACTCTGGGGGTCGGTTCCACCAAAAATCTAAAATTGAAGATTTAATTTCGCGATCTCGAAATTGTTGTTGAATTTTGTAACCCTAGCGAAGCACGGGAAAACAGCTGGTAGTATTATATAGTCATGATGTTGCTGCTGTACCAGTGTTTCTCTTAAGGCTATGTTCAGGTGACCGCGCGGGATCATATGAACAAATCGATACAAATTTGCAGAACTAGTACCGCGCGGTCATGTAGACAATATGCACTATTTAGATTTTAGATAGATCTAGTGCCGCGCGGTTCGTCGTGCCGCGCGTTCATCTGAACATAGCCTAAACTAGATTCAGGTTTCAAATTATATTTGAGGTTGGCGATCTAATAGTTATGAAATCCTAGTTAGTTTACTGACTGACTCTTAAAATGAACGTAACTCAATAATGACTAACCTAAAGCATTGAAATTTGGAAAGCAGATTCCTTCTAGGTGACAAAAAAGAAAGGAAAAATTTTACTGACTGACTCTTAAAATGAGCGTAACTCAATGATAACTAAACATAAAGCATTGAAATTTGGAAAGCAGATTCCTTCTAGGTGACAAAAAAGAAAGGAAAAAAATCGAAACTTCAACACGAAATCACCAACAATCAATATTTATCATTGACGCTTTATAGCGGCTTTAATGTAAAAAAAAAAAAAAAAATCTTGTTCAACTTGAGGAGACAACGGATTCCAAAAAAAGTTTCCCGATTTAAGGTCGATTACCACCATCTAAACTAATGCGGCCATACTTAATTGGCGCTCCAAAATTTGATTCAGGTCTACAATTCGCAGATTTAATTTTATTGGAAACACTAGATATTTTAAAAAATATCTAGTGTAAGTTTGAAAGAAAAACGCTTTGTCCGTAAATTTGGCAACTTAGATCCCAAATTGAACCGGCATGGACTACTTTCAAGCGGCCCTGCCTAGAGCAACGGTCATTCATATTGTACGCTCGGATTTCTTTGGCATAATTTGTGTTGTTACAGAAACCCAAATATGAGTCGTTTTGATGTAAGCTTACCGACAGAATTCATTGTTGTTTATACTTTCAANTGTTGCTGAATGCTATCTTATTCAAAACGCTATTGTGTTGCTGAATGCTATCTTATTCAAAACGCTAATTTGTTGCTGAATGCTTCTTATTCAAAACGCTAATGTGTTGCTGCTCATTTAAAACGCTAATGTCTTGCTGAATACTATCTTATTCAAAACGCTAATGTCTTGCTGAATGCTATCTTATTCAAAACGCTAATGTTTTGCTAAATGCTATCTTATTCAAAACGCTAATTTGTTGCTGAATGCTGTCTTATTCAAAACGCTAATGTGTTGCTGAATGCTATCTCATTCAAAACGCTAATGTCTTGCTAAATGCTATCTTATTCAAAACGCTAATTTGTTGCTGAATGATATCTTATTCAAAACGCTAATGTGTTGCTGAATGCTATCTCATTCAAATTTTCTAAAATAAATAGCTTTGTAAAAAAAATCGTGTACATTTATATTTTAACTAAATGATAACAATTCAAAAACTCCCCCCCCCAANCTTTTTGATGTAAGCTTGCCGACACAATTCATTGTTGTTTCCTTTTTCAAGTAGCCCTGCCTAGAGCAATGGTCATTCATATTGTACACTCGGATTTCTTTGGCATAATTTGTGTTGTTACAGAAACCCAAATCTGAGTTTAACTGTTTGACGTAAGCTTGCCGACACAATTCATTGTTGTGCTCCGTGCCTGATCGTAAATATTTCGAAAACATAACATTGACAATTACGACCTAACAATCATTTTAATGAAATGTTCGTATTTTTAGTAATTAACGTAAAATTGCACGTGCTCGGCGCTATAGACACGCTAGTTCTTTGTCTAGCATCACTGCACTGTGTTGGACAAATGAGTTCATCAAACACAATACAGAACATTCAACATAAATGTATACTGGGTGTCTTGATGCAAAATTTTCATTATCATAATGTTGATAGGCTAATATAATGTTCTTGTTTGTAAATGTATGTTTCATTGTGTTATTATGTCACAATTATAGTGGGCATCATAGCATTACAAGGTATTCTCAACAGTCACTCTAATATCACTAAGCCGAAGCTAGACTTTAACAATTATCTTATAATGCTATATACCACTTGTCGTGCTATTACCATTAGCTACTCAATTGATGTCCTCAAGAGGCTGAGCTACCCCCAAATCACAAACAGACCAAGTAGAAAATTTGAAAAAACCTTTGTAAAATTTCAGACCCGTCCAGGAATCGAACCCGGAACCCCCTCGGTGCAAGCTGAGTCTGATGAGCACTCTGCCACGGAGAGGTTTTTTTTTTCTTTTTTAATTTGGCTTAACGTCTCTTTAACATCTATTGGTCATTCAAGACGGGGGTTTTATCCTCCATTCGCTGGAAACTTGCAAACCAGCTACCCACATTAACCTCACACAGCCTGGGTTTGCCCGGAAAGCCAACGATACGTGGTGTTCCCAAGCGGTCACCCATACAAGTACTGACCACGCCCAACGTTACTTAACTTCAGTGATCTGACGGGAACTGGTGTATTCAACGTGGTATGATCGTTGGCAGAGAGGTCTTAATGTTCTTGTTTAGGAAATTTAAATACAACTATTTGGGCCCGCGGGTGGCCAAATAAGGCACAAATGATTTTTGTGCCTAATCAACAAAGTCCATGAATATAATAAAACTAGCTGTTTTCCCGTGCTTCGCTACGGTTACAAAATTCAACAACTCAATTTTAGATTTTTGGTGGAACCGATCCCCAGAGTGAGCACCGCTCTTAGTTCGAGAATTCAATATTTTATTCAAGGATATGACTTCTTGTACTTCGGAACACCTTTGTATCAAATTTCAGCTTTCTCGCTCATCCCGAAGTGGTACTTCTCAA
>CM022880.1:1240649-1260054 GCA_012654025.1 Pachypsylla venusta | reverse complement strand
TCGGTGTAAAATTAAAATATCTACAACTTTTATTGTGGTGTTTATGCGGTATTGAGGCTTTGTTTAGAAAATAGAAAGGTAAAAATGAATATAAAAGTTCATTTTTGACAAAAACGGCATTTTACGCCAAAACGGCGCCGCTTGTAGGAGCACTCCTATACATCCTACAGGAAATATGTGTGAATTGAAATTGCAGGAAATTTAATTGTCGTTTAAATGAATCGCTACAACGATTCGCCTAAAATGCACAGGAAGCGGGTAATTGAGGAAACCCTAAAAAAAGCGGCTTTTTGAGCGGCTTTTTCAAGATGACGGAGAACGCACAAGGGTTGGGAGGTCGAACACTTAGCTTTTTAAAGAGGAGGCCCATACCTACAAACATATATAAAAATCGAGATTTCCCCAATTTTTGCATTCAAAAAATCCTTGACTACTGGACTATTTTGGTAGTAGATATGAGTTTTGCCTTCCGTTATAAATGGAGGAATCTGGTCTGGGTTTTTAATGAATTCATTGATAAATTGAGTTAGCTTGATGTGAGTGTTAGTTAGTTTTTTATACCAATAGTTGTGAATTTTATCACTGCCAGTTATGACTTTTCATGATTATTTCTTTTAGTACTTCTTCTGATACCGGTGGTTCTGTCATAGATGTTATATTGGTATTTTCTTCTTCTTCTCTCTTCATCCAGCTAGTTTCAAGATCACATGGCGTCTCTCGGTTCCATATTGATTCCCAATATTCTGTAATTTGTTCTTCATTGGGTATGTCTGCAGGCCCATTTTCATTCGATGTTTTTGTTTTAATCTTCCTATAAAAAAATTTCTCGTTGTTCTGAAACTCGCTGTTTTCTTGTTTTCTTCTATCGCATTTCGTATACCTATTTGGTCTTCCTGCTAAGGTGGTCTCAGGTAATAAGACACTGTCTAACTGAGAAGCACTCTTAGCACTCACAGTCCTTCTGGATGTATTTTGACTGTTATCATTTGTGTCGGCATTTTGATTGTTTTCGGGTACCCCGATCGCAGTCTGCCGCATTCTTCTTGTCTCCATGCGATCACTTCTAGCGGTGGCTCTAGTGGTGTCCTGGTGCTGCCCCCAGGAGGTAGCGTTTTTCCGAGGTCTTAATAAAAATCGTTTTTTTTCCCCATTGAGGGATCGCAGTTGATGTTCATGTATGGTATTAAAATGTTACTACACTACTTCCTGGGACGTTACTGATACTTGTAACTATACAGAGATCATCAACCACTTTCTCGGTCCTTGGTGTCGCCCCTCCCAAATAACTCAACCATCAGTTACACTTGAGGGTTTATTAATAAGTAACGATTTACTTTATCGATCCCCCCCCCCTCCCTCCCGACATGAAGATCTCACCTACNAGGCCAGATGCTGGCTACGCCCTTGTTCGTGACTCACCACTCTATTTTGTAGTTGATACAAAAATTATTTATTATTGAAATTCATGTTATAAATAAATACTTTTACTATACCCCACATAAAATATTTCCCACTTTGTATTTCTGTAAGTTCTACTTTAACTATTAAATATTACATATGTTTTTGTATAGATATATCTAAAATTAATATAAATTTCATGTCATTATTCGAATTCATCCCTAGAAAGTATCTTTTCTTATTCCAATAAAGCCTTCTTTTCAGTTTGAACTGTTTGAAGGTGCGTTTACCTCTGAAAGAGACTCTCAACCATTTCTAAACTACAAATTTATTTTGATTGAAATAAAATTTGTACCACCAATATTAAGGATTTACCTTTTTCGAAAATCATCAGGGTCGGAAATTTGAGGGGCTTTTGAGTCTCATGGTTCACTGAAGAAAAAACACCTTATGATATTAAGCCAGCTCCCATGGCTCAGTAGTCACTGCACTCCAGAGGATTTTTTTTACTGATAAAAATAAAAAAATAAAACAATATGCCAAATACAACTTCAATACGTGCAAAAAAAAACACACAAAAATGACAAATAATGTCAATTAATGTGCCTAATAGAAATCTTAAATCTATGTCCAAAAAAAAGTATAAAAATGTGTACCAAGTAGAATGTGAGAACACCCTCACCGCAGCTTGATCATCCATGTTTTCTGAATCATTAGTAATGTATGGCGTGTGGGTTTATACTTAATCTAAGTATTTTACTTAATAATAATTACTTATTGGGAACATTTGAGTTAAATTTTTAATCTATGTTAACTATTAGTTTATTTAATTAAATAGATTAACAATTTCTTGGAAAAGTCACTAGTCAGCTTTTTATAAAACAGCACATTGAGAAATGAGGCCTGCGTTTTTTCTGAGCTTAAAAAATATTCAAAGCCTTTTGCACGTTTTTCAGTATTGCTAGGAAAAATTTGGGGGCAAATAAGTGTGCAAAATATAATGTATCGAAGTTAGAGGATAGGAGGCCTTCAAAGGGTTCCGCGGGTATCGTGGAGGGTGGGGTCTTTACGCCAGTCTTAGGTATTTTTCCTATTCTTTTACCATTCGTTACATTCTGGAATATTTTCTACACATAAGATGATACTTTTTATGCATAGGTATAATTTTGACAGAAATCTGGACCATGCAGGCTCTTTTATTTGGTTTAGGAGGTTTCCGCCTCTCTTGAAACGTTCTACCCTAATCAACTTCGGTTTTTTCTTGACTGTAGCTGGAAAGGTTGAGTCTTAATAATTTCTAAATACTCGTAGATCTTTAATTTCTATTGACTAATATTGTGATTGATAAATAATTAGTTAGAAGTTTTCACCAGCAAAAAATCTGGATTGAGAAGTACCACTTCGAATTTAGCGAGAAAGCTAAAATTCGATATAAAGGTATTCCGCAGTACAAAAAGTTATATCCTTGAATAAAATATTGAATTTTCGAACTAGGAGCGGAGGCACGGGAAAACAGCTAGTAACATTATAAAAATTAGTTCTAAATCGTTGAAAGCGACGGCCCAGAAGAGAAAAGATACAGAAGAACGAGGGACAACTTTCTCTTGATTCTTTTTAAAAACCATCGCCCAGCAATCCTAGCACTTCACGAAATGCTGCCGGACTGGTGGAAGGTGAATAATCGCAATTGTAATTTGGAACTTCAATAAGAGCAGATCCTCAGGAGGAAACTATTGCGACTCATCTTCCTGCAAACATTAAAACGGTGTTGGACGCTCCCTAAAAAGAAATTGTGTCGAACGCTCCAAAGGAAGAGTTTTTTGATGTTGGGGACGAGAATCAAGACATTAATGAATTATGGAAAAAATCTGATGTGAACATCACGCGACTTTCCTTATCTATAAAAAGCGGCTAACAACCGCTAATTAGCGGCCAACAATATATTGCACTTCAACCTAAATTGTATTCTTCAATTTCTTGTATGAAATTGATATGAATAGGCACCAAATTTCAACTTCTAGCTATTACCGTCCTTATTTCGGGCAGGATATGCGAAAACGGCTAAAAAGCGGCATAAAACCGCCAACGGTATATTTAATAAAGGAATTGGATAATGATTGATATTGGGAAAATCCTACAATGCTTCAGTGAGCACAAAAGTTGTGACATAATAACACAAAGAAACAGCATTAATTTTTTTTAAAAAATATTAAGCAATTGCATTATATTCAAAAAGTCAAAAAGAGTTTCACATGCAAGAAGACCTAATAACCAGCATTTCAAGGCACGTTGAGTACACCAATTCCTGTTAGATGACTGAATTTAAGCAAAAGTTTTACTAAAGGTTTGATCACGTAGATTAGCGTCATATTTCGAAATATTACTTACTCTATAAGAAACTAGAGTAATTATTTCCGTGCGATTCACAGTTTTCGACATTTTTTCGAAAAACTGAAAACATCCAAAAAAATCGAAAGTTTTCGTACATTGCGCAACGATGACAGGTCTGTCGAAATAGGCAAAATAGTTTTCTAGTAATCGCCTGTAGGCTAACAACATAAGCGAATTTCAGAACTACGCCATTTTTGGCAATGTCGCATAAATTAGATGAATGGCCTAGTGTAAAAAATCCGATTTCGGTTATTTTGACAAAAAAAGAATCTTACTGGGCCTAAATGCGCCCCTATGGTCTTAAATGACAGATAACTAAAAAGACTACAACTTCTTTTCCTGTGACTTTCCCCTAGGATGACTATTGGAGCAGATATTCAGCTCAAAATAAGGCTGAAAGTGAAATTTCGTGATTTTTCGAAAAAATCGACCATTTTCGAAATTCTATATCTCGCGATCTGTTAAGGCCACCGAGTTGCAATTGGACTCAAATTGAGGCAATTATTTTTATTAACTCAAATAAAGATAGAATAACCATTTCCGTGCGATACACGGTTTTCGATATTTTTTTTGAAAATCTGAAAAAAGAACGTTTTCGACCACTTAGTTTTACTCTCTTCTCATGTATCCCAACAGCATATTAAAAAATCAGAACTACGCCATTTAGAACTACGCCATTTTTTTCTATCTTTCGAAATAGCAAACTTAGTTACACACTCCTCTCATGTATCCCAACAACATATTACAAAATCAGAACTACGCCATTTTTTTCTATCTTTCGAAATAGCAAACTTAGTTGCACACTCCTCTCATGTATCCCAACAACATATTACAAAATCAGAACTACGCCATTTTTTTTCTACTTTTGCCTTTTTTATATGTCTTAGATGACTGGTCTAATTATGTTTTTTAGGAATGCAGTTTTATATGTTACATGTTACACCCTATATACAATATCACGTCAATCCGTTGCGGTATGTGTTGCTCCAAATAAAGGCGAAATTTTAGCTACAAAGTAAAATAGTTTTCTAGATTTCATGTATGAGTATCACCTAAGGCTGTAACTCTTGCATTCTTGTTTTTGACTACATATCTTCGAGGAAAATTAATCATACTTGAGGAGTTAAGGGGTCGAGTCTACATGAACTAATTGGGCTTACATTGTAGAACAGAACAAGGCAACTTTAGTTGTAATTCAATAGATAATAAACTTAAGTATTACAAAGTACCCAAACATGGTCTGAAATGCTGAAAGGGAATTTAGAGTTATTGCAATGAACAATAATTATACATGTATTTTTTTTACATTATAAAAAACGAAAATAGCTAACATCATTTGCATTTCAGCGCTCTTTTGGAGTGGAAAAATTCCAGGTACTGAAGAAAATATACAGGGTGCGGCAATTAGTGCTCCGACTTTTCAAAAAATCGTGTGAGGGGAAATAATAGTGGGAGGAGCGTGGGGTTTGTGGTATTCAACACTACGTTTGAACTTCAATTTTCCATGGAACTGAGCGGTTTTCCTCCGAAGTGCCTCGAAATCGGGCGTACCTTGGACCCTTTATAAGGATAAAAACTTCTAACACCAATTGGTTAATACAGGGTGCGGCAATTAGTTCTCCAACTTTTCAAAAAATCGTGGGAGGGGAAATAATAGTGGGAGGAGCGTGGGGTTTGTGGTATTCAACACTAAATGTCATCTAGTTTTAGGTGTCGCAATGGTTTGATCGCGCGAGCATCTTGCGTTCGTTGTCAAGGTGTTTTTTTAAAAAAGTGAATCCATTATAGCCACTCAGAGGGCGTTCCGCACAAGGTATGGTTTGCACTCCAGAGATCCAGTTCCTGATCGAAAAACATTTTTGAGTTGGTTTCACTTTAGGACCACATCATCAGCTTAAGGCTGTATAGGGCTACAGCCTATGTTCCCCGGTCACGTGATCTCCTTGCGGCATTACATTTCGTGGGCCCCTCGCTCGCCGGATTTGAGTCCCTGTGACTTCTTCCTGTGGGGTTACCTGAAGGCTGAGGTCTTCAAACATCGCCTTAGGACCCTTGAAGAGATAAAGGAGGCAATTTTTGGAAGAAATCATCCAAATTGATGCGGGTATGCTGACGAGAGTCATGGAAAACTTCTGCGAAAGACTGCATCTCACGCCAAATCCGTCATTTGGACGACATTATTTACAAAACATAGATGAAAAATAAACTAGAATACACAAGCTTTCAGAATACAAAATAATTTTTCAAATGTCTCATTTCGTTTTTATTTACCAGCTTTTTCAAATGTGGAAATACTAATTGTCGCACCATGTATAAATATATTTCCTTCAGGTGAAACGGTGAGGAAGCTATTTTGGGGAGGGGGGCCTTGTGTGCGCCACTGAATACAATACATACCTCAAATAGGATCTGCGCCTACCAAATTTCAATTAAATCGATTGAGGCTAAGTAGTAAAAATACCAATCAATTAGTTTGAACGATACTCGTACAGTTTGAAAATTTCATTTCCAAGAGATGAAAATATTAGACACACCGGGATTGAGACTAAGTGGTAAAAATACCAATTAGTTTGAACGATACTCATACAGTTTGAAAATTTCATTTCCTAGAGATGAAAATATTAGACACACCGGGATTGAGACTAAGTGGTAAAAATACCAATTAGTTTGAACGATACTCGCACAGTTTGAACTTTTCATTTCCAAGAGATGAAAATATAGACACAACGGACAGTTTAATGAACACGCGTGATCAGACAGATACTATTAACTTTTTTCTGAGCAACTAACCTAACTTAAAATATTTGTAACTTGCTCCAAAAATTTACAGTATCCGTCTGGTACCGAACACGCTTAACATCTTTTGCACCTGTCTTGTTTTAAGCTTCCAAATATATTCAAATATTTTTTTTATTTTTCACTGGAAAATATATGAAAATAGATGTTTAGGAGAGACGCGTTTGTTTCAAACAAATTTTCCTTTGTTTTTGATACTTCATGAGTGCTTTTGTATTTTATCTCTTGCTACAGATGTTCAACAAAATGGTCAGAATAAATATATTTAGAGATAAGCTTTATTACGCACTGTTTTCTAATATTTCATATCCTTGCGGGGGCAATCATTTGTCACTGTGGTTTCTATGTTTCGAGTTTAAGGGGGTCCAATCAGCCTACTGAGGACAATGAGTAGTTATGAAGATAAATGCGCTTAATACCTTTGGGGACTCCACATGCCGCTCCTCTCCACCAATCCTTCATCCCTACCCTCTTAAAGTAAACTAACTGCTGGAGGAGGAGAGGGTGGATGTGGTTCGGCCCCCCTCTCCTCGCCCACTCTATGTTTTTATTTTATTTATGTAAGTCAAGTATAAATAACAAGTAATTTTATAAATCAAGGGAACGCCACCTTGTAGACAAAAGTTGATGAACACCATTGGAACATCGGATTCGATGAACTCCTGAAGTCATGTATTACAGAGAATTTTATGGGTCCACCAAGATATTAGGACCCTAAAAGAGTAATAAAAGAGAACAGTCATCAATAAAATGTTCTATGCTACTGTTATAAAGCGAACTGAACTGGTCTTGCCCTGTATCATATAAGGAAAAGGAAATAAATACAATTCCTCGTAATAAGGAAAAGTCAAGATAGGACCCTAAAAGAGTAATAAAAGAGAACAGTCATCAATAAAATGTTCTATGCTACTGTTATAAAGCGTACTGAACTGGTCTTGCCCTGTATCATATAAGGAAAAGGAAATAAATACAATTCCTCGTAATAAGGAAAAGTCAAGATAGGACCCTAAAAGAGTAATAAAAGAGAACAGTCATCAATAAAATGTTCTATGCTACTGTTATAAAGCGTACTGAACTGGTCTTGCCCTGTATCATATAAGGAAAAGGAAATAAATACAATTCCTCGTAATAAGGAAAAGTCAAGATAGGACCCTAAAAGAGTAATAAAAGAGAACAGTCATCAATAAAATGTTCTATGCTACTGTTATAAAGCGTACTGAACTGGTCTTGCCCTGTATCATATAAGGAAAAGGAAATAAATACAATTCCTCGTAATAAGGAAAAGTCAAGATAGGACCCTAAAAGAGTAATAAAAGAGAACAGTCATCAATAAAATGTTCTATGCTACTGTTATAAAGCGTACTGAACTGGTCTTGCCCTGTATCATATAAGGAAAAGGAAATAAATACAATTCCTCGTAATAAGGAAAAGTCAAGATAGGACCCTAAAAGAGTAATAAAAGAGAACAGTCATCAATAAAATGTTCTATGCTACTGTTATAAAGCGTACTGAACTGGTCTTGCCCTGTATCATATAAGGAAAAGGAAATAAATACAATTCCTCGTAATAAGGAAAAGTCAAGATAGGACCCTAAAAGAGTAATAAAAGAGAACAGTCATCAATAAAATGTTCTATGCTACTGTTATAAAGCGTACTGAACTGGTCTTGCCCTGTATCATATAAGGAAAAGGAAATAAATACAATTCCTCGTAATAAGGAAAAGTCAAGATAGGACCCTAAAAGAGTAATAAAAGAGAACAGTCATCAATAAAATGTTCTATGCTACTGTTATAAAGCGTACTGAACTGGTCTTGCCCTGTATCATATAAGGAAAAGGAAATAAATACAATTCCTCGTAATAAGGAAAAGTCAAGATAGGACCCTAAAAGAGTAATAAAAGAGAACAGTCATCAATAAAATGTTCTATGCTACTGTTATAAAGCGTACTGAACTGGTCTTGCCCTGTATCATATAAGGAAAAGGAAATAAATACAATTCCTCGTAATAAGGAAAAGTCAAGATAGGACCCTAAAAGAGTAATAAAAGAGAACAGTCATCAATAAAATNGTATGTTCTGTTATTGCAAATACATTATAAGCAATGGCAATTGTCAGCAATGATTCGTACAAAACAAGAAGTAGATATATTTTATAGAAAATCTCATTAGAGATAGGTATGTTCTGTTATTGCAAATACATTATAAGCAATGGCAAATTGTCAGCAATGATTCGTACAAAACAAGAAGTAGATATATTTTATAGAAAATCTCATTAGAGATAGGTATGTTCTGTTATTGCAAATACATTATAAGCAATGGCAAATTGTCAGCAATGATTCGTACAAAACAAGAAGTAGATATATTTTATAGAAAATCTCATTAGGGATAGGTACGTTCTGTTATTGCAAATACATTATACGCAATGAGCATATGAATGTATACGGCAATAAGAGTACTAGCCCAGTATTTTACGGCCATTTCGCGGCAATATATTTCTAGTAGTTCTGTGAACTGTAGACCTCACATAAAATGACCACTAATAGGCCTTAGGTTGCTAAATTAGCTAACTCTCTAATTAAGCTAACTCAAATAATGAATCTAAAAACACTTTTTTCTAATTCTATTTGAGGTCGGCGTTACCTTCCTTAATTCTACCATGCTACAACCTTCTTTTCAGCGCCTTCTCTCTTTAGCTGTACACTTTCCCGGCACGGTAACCCTCGCTTTATTCTCATAGTATCAATTCATATAGTAACTGCAATTTAATGATAACTTCCCGTCCTCGGTTTGAAGCAGAGTTTTTTAAAGGCTGGATGCCCTTCCTAACACCAAACCTTTCCTGGCACGGTAACCCTCGCTTTATTCTCATAGTATCAATTCGTATAGTAACTGCAATTTAATGATAACTTTCCGTCCTCGGTTTGAAGCAGAGTTTTTTAAAGGCTGGATGCCCTACCTCACACCAAACCACTAAACCTGCATTTACACGAGCTTAGACCGTCACCTAATGAAGCTGCCTTGCTCCCCTCGGTGGCAACATTCTATAAAAATAATTAATATCTATACCAAATTTCAATCGTATAGAAAATTATCGCGGTACAAAAGTATATATGTCGCAGTAAACTTGTAGAATCAGTAATTTTATAAAATTCCTAGGGATTTAGTAAAATCACGGAAAATGGACGAATGCGAGAATTTTCGACAAGATTACTGAAATACTTTAGGGATTTAATAAAAACCCGAATAATAGGTTAGGTTATAAAATCCCTAAATCATTTCAGTAAACTTGTCGAAAATCGTCGCGTTCGTCTATTTTCCGTGATTTTACTAAATCCCTAGGAATTTTATAAAATTACTGATTCTACAAGTTTACTGCGACATATATCATCTTGGTATTTAGAACTACACTTTGAACTTGGTTCGGTTATCGACCAAAAAGTGCAAAATGATCAAAAGATTTTTTGTAAGCTAAACGCCTTTCGGACGATCAGAATACTTTCTGTTAAAAGTTGTGAGGAGAAAGATTTCAGAAATAGAAATAGAAAAGATACAATATTGTAGCTATATCTATATTATCTAGCGTCTCTTATTTTATCTTAATCCAAAATGTTGCTTTACAGGCAAAATGATATTGTATACAGGGTGAGGCGTAATTATCCTTCAGCATTTTAGTACAATGTTGTAGCTATATCTAGATTATCTAGCGTCTCTTGTTTTAACTTAATCCAAAATGTTGCTTTACAAGCAAAATGATATTGTATACAGGGTGAGGCGTAATTATCCTTCAGCATTTTAGTACAATGTTGTAGCTATATCTAGATTATCTAGCGTCTTTGTTTTAACTTAATCCAAAATGTTGCTTTACAAGCAAAATGATATTGTATACAGGGTGAGGCTTAATTCCTTCAGCATTTTAGTACAATGTTGTAGCTATATCTAGATTATCTAGCGTCTCTTGTTTTAACTTAATCCAAAATGTTGCTTTACAAGTAAAATGATATTGTATACAGTATATTGTATACAGGGTGAGGCTTAATTATCCTTCAGCATTTTAGTAATGTCACTGTTCCCGCACATGGAAGGTTTTCAGGAGGTATGATTCCAAGAGAATCTATTCTTATAAAACGCAATTATAAATAAACCTTTTATTGAGAAATTTAAATAATCTAAAACTTTAACTTCACGTTTTCCCAATTCTATTTGGGGTCGGCGATGCCTTTCTTAATTCTATCATAACGAATAGAACAGATAGTGGGGAAATTCATGCAGTTACATGTGAGTTGCCGCTAGAGGGCGTTAAGCTGTAGAATAAAGAACTGTACAGAGTAGACAATGTTTTTGAAGGGGGACATATAAAAAATCTTAATGAAAATTTCATCTATGTTCAAGGTTTAAATGAATTTAATTTCTAATTAACAATTTCTAATTATTAATATAATTTATAATATATTAATTTCTAATTATTCCGTAAAATAAAGATATAATTATATTTGAAGATTTAATTTAAAAAAGAAAAAATAAGTAGGTAACTATTTAAAACGGAAAAATCAAACTCGCGGCTATTGATCAGATGATTTGCTGATAACAAACCCTGAAGGATTTGGTACCGGGCAGGAGTAATGCGGCATGAATTTTTGTTATCCAATGTTAACCCAATTAGAGAGGTTAGGAAACATTTTTACGGCATACCTCTATTGCCTATGTATAACCGTCCAATATTGACCCATGACGGCCAATAAATGTAGGGCGGAGCATGCACTCCTTCCGACCGGACCAATCGGACCGCTTGGTGAGTGTGTATTCTCTGTCAAAAAATACATAATTTGTAGCTCACCATTTATTTTTCTTTAAGAGCGCAACACCTAAAGAAGGTCAACAAAATGGAAACAGAGTTGAATACCGTACCTCCACAGAAGTTTTTATCTAGCTTAGGAAGTAAATTTATAAAATAATTTTATATTCAATAAACAAAAATATAGTATTGTATTGTAAACATCAAGCCATCCAGATTGAAAAAATAATTTCAGAAAATCACTTACCGATATCAAACGCAACACCATCAGCTGTGGGCAGCAGATCTACCGTTCCAAAGAATCGTTTGTCTAATATGTGTAGTAATTGTAAAGCGGTTTCATGGATGTGAGTTCTAGGACACCCTGTGTTCATTAGGGCGACGTTGATAATGGCTGTGTAATGATCACAGGGATATTCTCTGGAACAGAAAGAGCGGAGAATCAAATTTAGGAAGGAGGGAACACTTTTAAAATAAATCACTCTAAAGGGCCGTTTAGACGTACAACTAGCCAACGTCTATGGCAAGTTGAATACACCAGTTCCCGTTCGATCACTGAAGTTAAGTAACGTCCAGCGAGGTTATTCCATGTGGGTTCGCGTCCTCGTGATGCTGGCTATTTTTCCGGCCCAACTTAGGCTGGGTGAATTCAAAACATCCATTTCCGATAATTTTTCATCAACAGGTACAATGCCCGTTCATTAATATGACATCAAGAAAACAAGACTAACCTGGCGCTGAAAATTGTAGCTAGCGCTAGAAAACAACCATCAGCAACTTGTGGCGTGGCTGTATAACATCTATCCACTACCCAATCTAAGAGAGCGCCCATGTCAGGGTTACACTCCAGCAACAGAATCACAGTTTGGCAACCGATTTGATAAACCTGAAAAAAGTAGAATTTTTTTTTACCTAGGTACATTTGAAGTGGAACAGTTGGAGATAGTTTTGCGGAGTCGACCCAACCTCAAATTTGACGATAGTCAATAGTCATATCGTTAAAAAAAAACTTTTTTTTTTTTTAAAAAAAAAAATAATAATGTATTTTACTAGTAGTTTTGTGAACTTTAGACCTCACAAGGGCCGTAAACAAAAATCCGGGCCGGGGGCGGGGGGGAAATTTACGGGTCCTCTATTATTCTTTCATCTAAAATCATCGTATGGACAGTAATAAAAGTAAAATTAAGCAATTCACTTAGTTTTAGTTGATGTCCAAATTTCATCCAAATCAGAAAAGGCGTTCCAAATTTATTGTGGAACAAACAAACAGACTTTTTAAGAAAAACTGTGTAGTTATAACTAGATCTCACTTCATCCACTCATTTACTATATCCTACCTTTTCTTGATTAGATGCCAACATCATGTCCAACCAAGGATACAAAACACCGTCCTCCGCCAATAAAGTGGACGGATCAAAGCATGGTCCACAACACAGTACGGATGACATAGCTAGTAAAGACGTAAACTCAAGTTGTTCCTCAGAGGTTTTTAATGTTTCCAAAGATGTACCACTCGTGCTGTGAGGATTGTTGGGTACAGACACAGAATATGATTGGGTAATATTTAAATTTTTTCCATATTTTCCGCTCCAAGATGTAAAGAGTGAAAATAAATTTCGACGAAGTTCTCTCTTCAGCAATGATTGGTGAGACTCGACTGAAAATAAATTAATGAAAGTGTCAGTATGCTATGTATCATATGCCGCTCTAACAAACCCGTTGTGTACCTGCATTTATTATTATTATTTTATTGTGTTTCAGGGTTATAAACCTCTGACACATTACAATGTGGGAACTAGATTACCCAATCCCCCATATTAAAAAATAAAAAGTTAACCAAAACAGAAAAGTGGATAATACAAAATTAGAACAAACGAACTTCAAAAATAAAAGGACCTGTAAAGAAAATTGACTTTGTTATGAGTAGGTATCTGAAAAAGAAGGAAGAGTTAGTTGTGGAAATCCTCTAGACTATATGGAGCGATTTCTACTGTTTCCATTATGGGGGGGGTACGAGGAAACAGTCTCTCAGGTAATCTTTGAATACAGTGCCCTATTCAATTGGAGAGTGAGTATTATCGGGTCACTATACTCCAGAGAGGAACTCGTCCAAAACAATCTAGCAAGAAGACTACTCAAATATTCTGTGTAGTTGTAGCTTAGCTAGAGTACAAACTAGGGAAAGAAGGTTCACTAAAATTAATGATAATAAGTATGAAATGTACGGCGCACGAACGGAATTCTTTTAGCTTTTTTTTCGGATTCTACGACTTCTACCTTGAAACGTAAAGTATCCATTTTTGAAAGGGCTATTTTTTGTAGTCGATTTCAAAAATATATTATTAAAAATAATTTCAACCGCTAATTAGCGGCCAACAATATAATTCACTACAACCTAAGTTGTATTCTTCAATTTCTTGTATGAAATTGATATAAATAGGCACCAAATTTCATGTTCTAGCTCTTTCCATACTGGTTTTAGGCGGAACCGCCAAAAGCGACCTTCAACCACTAATTAGCGGCCAAAAATATATTACACTTCTACCTAAGTTGTATTTTCAATTTCTTGTATGAAATTGATATGAATAGGCTCCAAGTTCAAAGTTCTGTCTATTACCGTTCTCATTTTAAGCAGGATATGCGAAAACCGCTAAAAACAATATATTCGATTTCCACCAAAAGCTCATTTTGCCGTTCATGGCATAAAAATGACATACATACCAAATTTCAAGTCTCTAGCATTTGCCGTTCTTGAGATATCTTCTTCACAGACAGACGGACAGACAGACAGACACACGGACCAATGGCTGAAACTCGAGATTCGGGCTCTGGGGACCCCAAAACGTGTTTTGGAATTGAAAAATCGACATCGAAAATGTCAGCCCTTTTTTTTTTATTCATTACAACACTTTCCTTTTTATAGGATAAGGAAAGTAAAAAAATGAATTGTACTTACGCGGAAAACTTTTTATCATTTTGCAAATGAAATTGCAAAAATGTGATTTGATTTCTCTCAGAATATGTTTGTCTGGCTCCAATTCTAAACATAGTCGAGCCCCATCCACATATTCCACTATGGTGGTGTGAAGACTGTGAGAGTCACGGTCGATAACAAAAGAACTTGCACCAAACGTTTCATACTCTGCTATCAGTTCAAACACTCGAACAAGCTGAAATAGACATTCAAAAGATAAGTAATACATTTGAGTTAGTGCGTCCAACGTGGGCGAAATCGCTCTCTTGGTGCACATTTTTTTAGACACTAAATTTAACAGCTTGGGTGACGCGTCTTCAACAGTTTTAGGTAGCATATCATACATAGGTTACGATACTAATATTTTTTTTAAACATCACAATATCAACATTGCAATTGAAAATCAACCCACAGTCATAGAAGCAATCAAAAACTCCGTAACTGAAACTGGAAACACATTAAAAAAAACTCTGGGGTATATGAAGTCACCTGTGATGAATGCATAAATCTTATATTGGCGAAACTGGTAGAAACTTTCAAACACGCTTTGCTGAACATCACAATGATTTCATATACAACAGGGGAAAATCACAATACTCAAATCACTTTAAAATTGAAATACACAAATATAATCACCCTGCACAAAGCTTTGAAATCCTATCTACAGCACGAAATTATCAAAAAGGAAAAATAAAGAAGAAATGGAAATAATTAGTGCAAAAAACAAGAAAATAGAATTAATGAAAAATATGAATAACTTTAAGTGTGGAAATATGTTCCAATATATGAGTTAATTAAGTATAAAATAATTATATATATANGAGAGAGAGAGTTCTATGATATTATATATTTATATATATATATATATATATATAAATTAATAATATCATAGAACTCTCTCTCTCTCTCATCTCTAGCTCCTGAGTACAAATCAGAGTCACTCTACTTGATAATGTCGTAGCAGGCGAAAGCGCTCGTGAATCAACAATTTTAGTTTTCGAAAGGTTCGTTTTTGTTTACTTACATATCCAGAGGAATGGCCAAAATACCATCTTAATAGTTCCCCAGCATTTTGAAAACACGGTCAATTTTCTGGACAGATGTTGTTCTGAATCACATAATTTGTGTACCTTCAAAACTAACCTGCAGTCTCAAAGCGTCTCTCCTGCGTCTCCTCCTCATATTTTCCTGTTTTCTATCCACCGCTTCTCTGATATAAGGAACTAGTTCTTCCATGAGATCTTTCAAGGCTTCGGAATTAATATTTCCTAAAGCGTGTACGGCTGCATCACGGACATCCGTAGTCTCACACCTAAAAAACGATAAAAGTTGAATACACTAATCAAAAGGTAAAGTACCGAACTCGCCTGTCGTTACTTACAGGGCTGCGGAGCCGTCGATAAAAACTCTGGCTCCAGCTCCTTTATACAAAATCACACGGCTCCTTGGCTCCGGGCTCCAGCTCCGGCTCCGCAGCCCTGGTTACTTAACTTTATTCATCTAAGGGGAACTGGTATATTCATAATAGAATATGTGACATTAATTTGTTGGTAACTGCCACCCTGAATACAGTAAGAATCAAAGAACTCCTGGATCTGACTGTAGCAATATTTTTCATAGGGATCAACTGTTCTATCAATTATTGTAATTTCCGGTTTTGAAAAAAAAAAAAAAAAAAAAAAAAAAACACATATAGAAATGGATTGATACTAGATGTTTTATAATCTGTCGATTTCACTCAGTTAAAATAGTCACCATGGGGCACCCAGTTGGGCCAAAAAAATCAACACATTTTTTGCTCATAATATTATCCATTGGTACCATGTTTCATCAAAATCGGACACAGTTCGAGAGTAATTGCAGAACGGACAGACAAACAGATGTTTAAAATTGTGGAGTTTTATTAATATTTATTAATATTAATTCCTTTTGTCCTTTTGTTTCTTGTGGCGGTGTTCCTCTTACAATCAACTATCTTCCCTATATTTGTGAACGTTAGTGAACTCCACTTTTGAATCTTATATACATCTCGAAATGCACTTGTATATGTGTATGTATGTTTGTTTGTTTGTTACGCGATAGCACAATTTTCATTCGATTTTGACAAAAATTGTACTCATGTTTAGAGTATGAAGGACATTTGCCGTATAGTTTTGGGGGGACTTTGGCCCCCCCTCGGGACCCCAGGTGGCCCAATATTGTTTTTTGAAAATGATTTTTATTCTTTTAGCGGTTTGTTGCAGAAAGTGATGGCTGGTGTTAAGGGTTTTTCGATTTTGAAAATCTTGGCCCCGAATTTTTAAAATTTATATTTGATTAAGATATTTTTTCTATTAATGACTAGAACACTAACGTGAACACCTGATCATATTGATCCACAAGTTACATCCATGTTAGGAATAATAGTAGAAATAGGTTGATATGAGGTAACCGAAAAGGTTTTGATGACCCTTGACTGAAACTGTAACGATATAGGTTTCTGGTCGTCCTGGTGCATAGAATTGGCCATGGTAAGAGCGCACACCGTGGAATCACGAAAACTGACTATTTAACGTACCTCAGTAAGGGAACCACTAGTTTGTAAAGTCCAGAAGGCGACACTGACGTAACTTTCGTATCGGCTGATCCGGTAGACCGATCTGACGTCGTTACTAAACTCAAATTATCTGGAGACGAACTCAAACTGAGATCTGGTGAAGCACATCTCGGAGTAGGCGACGGTGCTGGAGGTACAACTCGCATTGAGAACACTGCATAGTAACGCCACAATGCAACGTACATATCTCGTTCAGTGACTGGTTTTCGAGGCGGTGCTGAACTCCTCAATAGTGATGCCCGATTATCACTAACAGGTGTTGGATCTATTATAGGAAATAGTGTATGTAATCTTGAATAGACAATAGGCCATGCCTGAGCGACAGCAGTTGGGCAATGAGTAAGAACACGATCTTTTTGTAGAAATCCAAAAAGACAGAATCCCCAAGGATCAACAGAAGAGTTTGATAAATTGATGACAGATCCGGTTCTATTAGATTCTTCGTGGATTCCTAAAAACAGAAAAAGTTTTCGTCTTAGATTTGACTGAGTTTGGGAGGTAAACAAATAGAAAGTAACGGTGCTTGCAGATAGCCGCATGATTATAGCACACAATTTTGCATAAAAGCAAGAAAAAACCAATACACATGTTCCTATTGAAGTCCACAGATCACAGATTATTTTTTGTTTTTTCTTACAAACATATATGTAAATATGTGTGCTATGCAATAAGATAAGCAACCATGGCTGCCTGCGTGCACTTATACGTATCTTTTATTGTCTGCATGGCCTCCAAAGAAACAATATTTATACCGAAATCTATATTTAGGCTGCTCATTGCTTAAACTTGGATTTGCATAAAGGTTGAAGTTCTTATATCAATATCATCGAACTTGACTCAGAAATTTGGCTTGCTCATGTGCAAATGTGTTTTACTTCACACAATAACACACCTATATCTTATTTATGACAGGTCAGAATTGAAGATTATGTTCAGACTAGATATTTAATGAACCATATATCTACGCTTAAACTCTTCACCATATATAAGCTATAATGGTGAAGAGGTTAAGCGTAGATTATGAGTCAGTCAGTATAACAACTAACACCCGAATTTTGTGTTTCAATAAGTAAATTTCATACCTGCAGTCCAAACCGAAGCACTTCGATCAGCGATCCATTGTAAATCAATTGTAGATGCTGATAATGCAGCTGTTTTATCAGCAGAAGTTAGTTGTGGCATACATTTATCCAAAACTTCTGGACAACATTTATCAATCACGTCAATCACATTTGGATCATTGTCGTTACATCCTGAAATGAAACACAGTCCTAAGAGTACTCCAACTTCGGGGTGCCGAGTCTAATAATCTTACATCACAGTAATCAGAATGGAGTACTTCAACTTTGGGATACCGAGTCAAATAATCTTACATCAAAGTAATCTGATCATTAAAAACTCTATCATATTAGAATTAAGTTACTTGTATCACAAGGATATGACACATATTGGCCTTGGCAGGGGTGTTACGGGCCCTGAATTTGGTTCAGTATTGGGTATATTTGGCGTGTGGTTTGTTATTGACATATTTGGCATTTCGAAGCAAACTAGGTTTGAAGATGTCAGGGAGACACCCTATTCGCCACCCAGGGATGAGGGATCTAGGTAACACCATACATAATCTTACTAGTGTGGACTGGCCATTATAAAAAAATACCCCCCCTCAAAATTTAATAATATTGCCCCTAAGCGTTGACCAATTTTAATGTTTATTTTGATATTTAAGTCCCCTTAAGGGCATCGTTATCGAAACGTTTCGTCACTCGTGCCGGTAGCTCAGTGGTCGAAGCGTCTGCGTGGTAATCCAGGAGTCGCGGGTTCAAAACCCAGCCGGGGCTAGTATTTTATACTCCATATGAGATTTTGACCACATAATAATATGACTTGAGCTTACTGCTGGCAGAAGAAGACCCTCAAGGGACTTAGTAAGGCAGTATAATAAGTCTATTATTATTATTACTATCAAACACATGAATATTTTTTAAAAAATATAACGGAACCTTATATAGTCAGAATATGGTGTGTGACGTCATATTATGAGCACACCATTAGCTTTTGAGATACTGTAGATCTTCTCTAGGTTGAAGTTTATGTTAAATGTCTTACCTAGAAGTTTGTTTAAAGTTTTGACTTCTCTCAATATATGCACACTGAGTCTCCTGGGTACCAGTCTGACATTACACAACATCACGAGCGCGAAACCTTCAACTTGGTGAAACACCTGGCCACGCGTTAGATTTGATAAATTGGAATGCTGATGAAAAAAGAAAAGGTTTTTATTATTTACGGTATCATAAAAGGCTTTTATTATTTACGGTATCATATAAGGTTTTTATTATTTACGGTATCATATAAGGTTTTTATTATTTACGGTATCATATAAGGTTTTTATTATTTACGGTATCATATAAGGTTTTTATTATTTACGGTATCATATAAGGTTTTTATTATTTACGGTAT
>CM022880.1:1214765-1229691 GCA_012654025.1 Pachypsylla venusta | reverse complement strand
GGAGGTTCCGGGTTCGATTCCCGGACGGGTCGAAAATTTGAAAAAGGTTTTTTCGAATTTTCTACTTGGTCTGGTTGTGTTTGGGGGTAACTCAGCCCCCTGAGGACAATTGAGTAGCTATGGTAATAGTGCCAAGTGATAGCATTATAAGGAAATTGTTAAAAGTGTAGCTTAGGCTTAGTGATATTGGAGTGAATGTTGAAAATACCTTGTAATGCTATGATGCCCACAAACATTGTGACATAATAACACAAGGAAATATACATTTACTTTTTCACATTTACATTTTTTTTAAATCAAAGTTAACCTAGAAGTGCTTGCAAACCTCTGGTCAAACTCTACAGAGTATGTCTGATCTGATTTTGGAGCAGTTTCAAATAACACTCTATTTTTAGGCCCTATCATCACGAAAAAGGTTCTACTGTTCTACACACATGCATGCCATCATAGTACATCATGGTCCTGAACTAGTAATTTATATCGGCAAGCATGATGAAGCAAATCTTCAATAGAACTATAGGTGAAACAAAACCATAGATCTCTATGAACTGAAACTTCAAATCAACGACACAGCAAACGAATGGTGGCCGGATCATTATCATCATTGATATGTCACAAATAGATATCTAGGTAGAAAAAAAACAAACAAAGAAAAAGTCGATTGTATAATTTAAAGGCCCATTTACAATGTCTGAACATCCCCGAGCAACGATCACAAATGCTCGATGCTCGAGTATGTTCAGGCAATGTAAATGGACCTTAATAGTTCTATTTAAAAAATCAAAGTTGACCTCGAAATGGCCCTGAACGATTCATTGAGGTCAGCATAACATGTGACCTTCACACCATGAAACTTTAGTCAACATGATATTTTTGTATCTCCAACAATATCCGAGATTGCTGTACTTATAATGATTTGATTGCTGTACTTTTAATGAATTACTCTAGAGATCAGCCAGTAGTGATCACATCCTCTCATAAATTGTAAAAGTAGGGTTCAGGGTTCTGGGTGATATCACCTATGAATATTACCTACACAGAAAGCTTTCTCACCTCTGACTTCTTCATATTAGCCACATCTTTATTCCTAGACAATGATCCAATGGTGTTAATGCCAACGACAGCATTTTTCCAAGATGTCAGTAATTGCAGTAGCATACGAAGTCCATTGTCTAACAGTTGTGGAAATGTGTCCAGTACTTCGCGAGCTAACAACTGAGTAAATCCTGTATAAAAGAAATTGATAATGAATTTGAGAAAAATCCGATTGCCGCTGTTGATGCTTCAAACTCATCAGTCTTTTTTTTTATTACACTTTGTAGAATAAAACAATATAAACGGAAAAGAGAAATGATAGGAAGAATTAAGAAAAAGAAGAAGGAGAGAAAGAATTATGAAAAGATATAGTTTGGCTAGTTTAATATTGTTATGTTATGAAATAGGAAGCCTTGTTCGGTCCTATTTCATAACATAACAATAGTAACAAATAAATATATACAGAGCCTAACAAAAAAGTGTACTTATTGAATCCACAACATATACTATGAGTCAAATTAGCGGTGGTACCTATAGTGTCTGTAAAAAATCGAAAAAGTAACATCTTTAACATCTGTTAGTCATTTGAGACGAACCCGTTTCAGAACCCAATTTAGGTTTATATGGCCGTTCACTATTAGTTGCAATGCATTTTGAGTGATGACTTTTAAGTACTAAGGCCTATAATTTTAGATTGTTCTATAATTTTAGAATGTTTCTTGTGGTGTTCTTGTATTTTTTTACATCAATTATCTTATCAAATTCATTTGTATGAAAAAATCCGGTATTTAAGAGCATGTCTATAATAAAGCATCATCCGCGAATCGAGTGTACGACAATCATGCTCTGTACTTTAAAAAAAAATCATTTTTATTTTATTGGTTTATTACTTTCAATAATGAACCTTTGGAATCGTTACGGAAAAAAATCAACCCCCTCAAAATTAGATATTTTACGTTTCAAGGTACGTAGAATACAAAAATCGAATAAAAAAAAATAACGTTTGTCCCTGCCGTAAAAGTCACTTTTGCCACTTTTTTCATTGTTATCATTCGAATTAGAATGACCTTTCATTTGATACGTCATACACTGGCATCTTTGGAATGGAAAATTCCCGACACTAATCAAGGAAGTACCTATGATGACATATTTATCAAAATATATTTTTTGAATTCCTAACAGTTTCGGATATATTTAGAGTGCGTAAATTAAAATGGAAAATCACCACATGATTTTAACTGATGAGACCCTTTAGAAAAAAACATTTTTTTCCCTATATCAAAGCATCGCATCGTATCAAATATTAGGTGACATAAAAATTTAAATATACATTGACGCTGAGCTGAGAAAGGATCTTATTGAATACACACATAAATTTCTTACTTTTCATGTACGGAACCGTTACCAATTTGAACTTACCACATATGACGTCATGTCTCCAATCAGGAAAATCTATGACTAAAGTTTGTAAACTTTGGTATGATAATGCTCTCAGTTCTTCATCCATATGAAGAGTCAGACGAGATAGAAGATCGACAAGTTCGGCCCCGGTCATAGCATCGGGAATGAGTCGAGGAACAGCAGCCACACAAGTACGGAACAAATCAATTCGGGGTTTTCTTTCGCCGGTGATCATTTCATCGGGTTCCTATAACAAAATAATGAAAAAAAAAATGTTAGGTGGAGTAGAAATTTGAATTTGGCCCCGATCATAGCATCAGGAATGAACTAGGGTACAGCAGCGACACAAGTACTGAACTAATCAATACGAGGTTTTCTTTTGCAGCGCCGGTGGTCAGGGCCGTAGACAGAAAATACGGACCGGGAGGAAAAACTTACGGGTCCCTCTATTATTCTTTCATCTAAAATTGTCGTATGGGCAGTAATAATAGTAAAAGTAGGCAATTGACTTAGTTGATTTGAAAAGGACTGTACGCTTCTTTTTGGCAACAAATAATTCGATTATCAGATGTTAATGTTTACGAAATATACCAATATTTATGATTGCTGAAAGGTCGCACTATATTTTAAAAGCAGTGTCCTGTAATAGCCATTGTCCCTTATTGGCCCACTATCGCTAAACTTCTGATTTTGTGTGTTTAAAAATGTTTCCAAATTTTTAGGTTGATTTATTTATTATTAAAAAAAACATGAAAAATTTCATTATGATAATTTTCTCACCGGGCCTCTTAGGAAATACCGGGATTGGGGGGATTCCCCCTTCCATTTCCCCTCCCCCTCTTGTCGGGCCTGCCGGTGGTTAGAAAGTGGAAACGGGCCATAATGAGGTGGCTTGTTTAATATTTCTTTCCATAGTAAAAAGTTAGATCGCTTCTAACTTTTTACTTTTTACTATATTCATCGGACACCCTGTATATCTACACTTCATATAGGTACAGCAATCATACTGATCACATGTGAAGGACGTACATGAACCCGTAGATACGTCCAAAGGAAGTTTCCTGAATCCCGGATTCGGCAAATGAGGATAACAATGGTGTTTAATCAGGGGAATTAGCGAATTAGGGCCACAACAATATTACTGTGAAGGAACATTATTTCTCTCTGAAATGCAAAGTCACAGATTTTTGAAAAATCGCACATTACAACGAAAAGAAACTAACCCTGAATTTTGGAAATTTTTTCATAATATGTTCTTCCAATTTTAGTCTCAGAATGGTGCCTTTAAAGGATATTTCATTGGTTCAATGTGAAAGTTTGTGTAGGATCCGATTTGATTTTTAGATTAAGGAGTCATTTTCGAATAAAAAAGTAATATAAATTTAATGCTTGACAACAAAAAATTATAGAGAAAAAATGACGTTTCAGATTTTTTGGTTTATTATTTTCAATAATGAACCTTTGGAATCGTCACGATTTTTTTCTTCTTTCTTTCTTTTCTTTTCAGATACAAAACATTTACATCACTGTGGTTGGTTTTTCAACCTCTTTGTATTTACCTTATTGACATTTTGTGTGCTTGTCATCATCAAGGGTCGTCCATAATGAACATCCAATGCTCTCAAAATATCAACGAATACTCGACGCACATGGGGGAAGTATGGGGACATTCCAATAGACCGCGCCGTGTCTTCGGTCAACATCTGAAAAACAAAAAGTCCAGCGAGGCATGACCGTAAAAGTGTTTTCCAGGCTCTTCTGTTGGAAGAATAACATGCATGTAAAATTATGATACGTTTGTAGAGGTATGGCTGCGCAACAAAAGTCGCAGTTTCGTGATTTATACTTCACAATACAAAATTACAAATATCGCGGAAAAACGCGAACATCCAGTGCGACAGCTCGGTGATAACTTCCTCTTTTTTAAAATCGTAAAAAAACTCATTTTCTGTAGACTCATTCGTGAGAAAATTTTGGTGGCTGTTATGTTATTGGCTATTCAATATCTAAAAATTTTGCTCATGGGTTTATTGTTTTACATAAACTGTTAACTTAGGCTATTGTATAAGAAATCTACTAGGAAAATACTATTTTTCCGTTGTTGTTTTTAGTACGGAACCCTTTGTATATGGTGAGTCACGTTCTTATGACCGGTTATATTATATCTTCGTACCAAATTCAACGCTAAGTAGAAAAGGTGCCCCTTACACAGCACGACGGGCGAAGTGATTTTTACATTAGATTCTACGTACGTACCTTGTAAAGTAAACTGTCTAATTTTGAAGGGAGATTTTTTTCATTTCGTTGTAGATTCAGAATAATTAACATTTCTCTTTAGTTTGGGATCCATGTATTTCTGTCACACCTCACATGTTAGGACCTACATCTTCTTGTCTTAAATCTCATTTAAACTATCCTTAGTGTATAATGTCATTCTTACCTTATTCAAATATGTTTTCTTCACTCTTAATGTATTTCCAGAAGGCAATACTCCGGAAGTTCTCGGCATGGGAGGTTCCCCTTCCTTTTGTTGAAGTGAATCAGCTACCACAAGGAAAGCTCGAAGTCCAATACTCATTCGCTCAGGTGTTAGAATTAGTTTGATAGGACGACCAACAGATAGCAAATCAAACACAATTTCTCGCATTGCAAACTCGAGACGTTCCTGAAAAATTAATTGAAATTCTATTTTCTTTTCCATGATCAGTTTCTTATTTCAATAATTAAACTTTGAAATCAACTAAAAAATCACCAATCAAATTTTCAAGATACTTAGAATATAAAAATCCACTCGTCTGCCTGAATCCACTCGTATACTTTTTTAAGCGAGTTATGAAAAAAATATGAGAGTGAAATTTTATTTTTAAGATGTAACGCAAAACTGTGACATTTTTTTTCTCCCACGACGTTTGTTTCACCCACAAAACTGTATGCATTCCGAAACTACTTATCCGATTGCAATGAAATTTGGCACAGTTGATGGGTGCATTCCTGGGAAGTTTTTTGTCTAGGTCCCATCCCTCTAACAAACAATGGATGGGTGACAGCAAAAAAAGTTCACGTTTTTCGACCTCAATGACATTTTTTCTCGAAATTTGTCGCGACGACCTATCAACTCAAAGAGAGAAAGTTTTAGGTGACAACTTACTCCTTCATTTAGGACATATTTTGCAAAATTATGACTTGCCTATGTTTAACTTCAATTGTTCAGATTCTGTTTATGTTATGTACATAAACTGGTTAATTTATGTTTAACTACAATTGTTCAGATTCTGTTTATGTTATGTACATAAACTGGTTCATTTATGTTTAACTTCAATTGTTTATCTAAATATATAAGACAGAAATTTGTGTGTACCTATGTATCTACCTAAGTATGTGGTAGGGGTTGTCTGCTCCAATACCACAGCCCAAACGGTAGCAGATAACGAAACATTGATGGGAAAGGTGGAACGTTTAAATCTTGTTTTTTTAAAGGTTGCTATATACAGGGCGGATACAAGCCTATACTCCCACCTCCCCCATTTTCTATTGTCCTTGAAGAACATATCAAAATAAGAATCGTAGCAAAACAATGGCGAAACAGCTAGCTAGATATAAGAGTCTGGATTGCAATTATAATGAAATAACTTCATCGGGTATAGAGAGAAACAACATGATATTTATTTCCACAATAAACAAAAGTGGTGCTGCCAACAGTTTTGTTGGATATCTGGAGACACAGCATATCCATCAATCCTAAATGGACTTTTTTTCGATTTTTTTTTTCTGTATGTATGGGCAATAGATGTGGAGGGAAGCGAAGAAATATATAACATTTTTAGAGATGGAGCCTCTGCCACCAAACCATGGGCTATGACTTTAAAATTACTTTAAAAAATTTAAAAGAAAAAAAATGTTCTAAATTGGCAGAGTTATTTTCAAACTTGAAACCAAAACTGGTTGAAAAATATTGACTTCGGGAGGGATGCCACTACAGCATCAACTTACTTGAGCAATAAATTGTATAATTTTAACAAAAATATTCAGTGGGGTATCTCGTGGAACGACAGCTTTTGAACCTTTGGGAAACAATGAATTGACAATACTTTGAAGTCGGGACTGAGTGGCGGAGTTACTTTCACATTTAATTCGTATCATATAGACCCACAGGAGACGGTAGAGAGATTCTGAAATAAAACAGTAAAAATGAGGAGTTTTACGAGGGATTACAGCACACTTTTTACCAGCAACTAGAGATTACGATCCCGGGATACCGCCCGAAAATGGCTGAAATTTTGATCCCGGGATTCGCCATGCAAACCCGGGATTTTCGGGATTGAGAGTGATATAATAAAAACAAACAAAAAACATACTTTTTTATTGAATTTGAAAATGATGCCCCAATATATCAACCTTGAACGTTACATGAAAGTCGATGTGCTGCCATCTGCCATGCAATAAAAAAATGCAAGACCTGTTTAAATCCTTTTCTTCTTTGTGTAGACCGAATGAACGGATGACCGATGTGCTGTTTGCATGACTCATGTGAATTATCCAAAAATAGGTACCTAGCCTTTTGGTGTAAACAAAGCAGTCGGTATTTCACTTGTTTCAGTTTCTTTTTAACTTTTAACTTGTAAAAGTGTGCAAAGGCTTAATTTTTAACGTTCTAATATATTCTAACATCTTTTTTGAACGTAACAACTTGTGTTCGGTATGACTTTAAAATGACTTTAAAATATATCGCACAAAAAAGATTCAGATCCTTCATCCGTTTGGAGTCATTTTTTAATGTCCAAAAGACGGTAAAAATGCAAAGTGTAAAAAATGCTTTTTTGAAAACTCTTGGTGGTTCCACAAAAGGACTCCACACACATCTCTCAAGTTAAAAAAAATATTTTTTATTTTTATTTTATCTACCTATTATAGTAACTACCTACTTCTACTTGATTTTTGGAAGGTTCCCGAAACCTTGGGATTGTCAAGAAGGTTCGGAATCATAATCTCTACCAGCAACACTCAGGAGATAAATATAAGATACGCCACTAACAACAGCTTAGGCGTCCGAAATGTTTGTGGTAGTCGAATAATAAGAAAGCCCAACAAGCCAATTCTAATTAACGATTTTTTTAAAAAAATATATCATCCCAAATACATACCTAAAGCAACTCTTGATATTTTTGGATCTCTATTTTTCAAATGTGATAAACACATTGCCAAAAAATAATGCCAATTTGACAAAAAGAATGTTTTCTGAGATACACAAAGAAGACACGTCACCAACGGAAATAATGCAAGTCGATGTTTCGACTTTGTACACATATCTAGCGTTGCGGAATAGAGCGATTCAACAAAATTCTTTAAGCAAGGAACATTGACTTCATTTTTAACGGTGGCAGCTACAGGAACTAAAATTTCAACAAATAAACCTGCCAGAGCATGTTTAATGTCCTTGTCTTTAACTTCGAGGAAATATTGTGCACATTCTTGCATGAATTGAAAAGAAGCTTCAAATTCTTCAATGGGCACCATCTAAAAACAAAAATTTACATCTATGAATACAAAAGTGTAATGAAACACACTATGAATACAAAAGTGTGTTGGGTTCGAATATTGAACTGCGAATCATGGTTGGGTCAGAGAAATGTTTTTTCTTCGAAATTTCGTGCCTGATCTGGTTGTGTCTTGGGGTAACAACATGATATCATAGCAGAGGCCTCACAACTTTTGGGCAGCGAATAAAATTTTAAAAAATGTTCGTCATTTTATACCGAAAAGTTCTGACAAATTTTAGACGTCGGACACTGTGTATTTCTAGATTTTAGATAGGTTCAAGATACAGGAATCGAACTGATCTTGTGTGGAAGAATAACATTTCAAACACAAAACTTTCAAAGTCATCGCTTTCTAAAATAACAAGACACATGAGAACAAAAAGAGACTTTTTTCGTCAAAATTAGTAAGCTCCTACCTCGAATGAGAATCATTTTTTGACATAAAATTTTCATTCGTTCGGACTCACCCTGCAAAGGTACATTTACATTAAAAAAAAATATGAACATATTCTGAACGCAGCTTTGTACCAACCTTGACTCTGAAGAACTTCATTCCCATAAGCAACGATATAATAGCTTGAGTTGTATGAGGATTTGGTTCTCTGGATTTCAGTTCTTTTAATTCAGACATAAATCTTTTCCTCACTGACTGAAATCTAGGTTGCGCTAAAACTCCCATTACTTCAGCATACAAATCAGCAACTGTGTGAATATTTGTGGCGTTAGGGTCATTTTGAATCCTGGAAGAAAAGGAAATTGTTAGTACTAAACTTTGTGTTACAAAATATTAATAAAACTCTGCCAAACCTCGAAAAAAAAATTCTTCTGTTTTACAAGTAAGAACCTCCTGAAATAAGACAAACAGTAACGTTTCCTTCCCAAATTTTGAATTATTTGGAGAAAACGAAAAATATTTACAGTTCTTGAGGTTATTATAATATTTCTGAATAAGAAATCTACACAAAAACATTATTGTTCTATAATGGAACTTTTTATATGTACGTCGAATTCAAACGGTTCAGTCTTGAAAATAATAAACCAAACTTTGTCTAAATGAATATGTTTGTTCGTCACGGCGGAAGAACAATTTTCCTTTTATGGCTTTTAAATTCAAGTATTCCACATTTTTTTTCTTCAATCTGTACATACGCAACTTATGTACTTTTATACATACTTTTAGACGTATCAGATCGACTAAGGGGTGTGTGAGGAGGATAAAAAATACAGAAAGGTCAAATCCAAGAGTCATTATTGAAAAGATAAGTCGAAATGACTGAGCCATGTTACCAAATTATCATCATTCTTTACAAATTGCCATTCAAATGGCAATGCTTTAATATTGTTTGATTGATACTGTTCTTAAAAATATGACTCATTCCCAGATGTAAGTAGCAGCATTTGGAGTAACCCAGTTGAAATTAGACCCTCTATATTCGAAACAAACGGGCGGGCATTGTCGCTGAAACGAAATGAAGGCGATCCTCGATCGGAAAAAAATCCCGTGGGCTTGGTCTTACGTACCAAGTCTACTTAGCTCTCCTTAAATGTTGATAATTTTTAATATTATGGGTTGGTGTTGTAGTGGTAAGACGCTGTAATGGGTAATCAGTAGGACGGGGGTTCAAACCCAGCCAACTTATGGAATTTTACTCTCGTGCATTTGGAATATTTACCACATGTCATAATAATAGCATTCAAAAAATTTCCGGTGTCAAAGGGACTCTTCAGTCCGATTCGAGGGTAGTATTTATAATTTTCAATAATAAACTTTTCGAAATCGACCACGACAGAAATGCTTACCCTTCTCTATATTTAAAATGTTTAAAAGCAATATTTTCAATATAAGTAACCAGATCTTCATGTCCAGGATGAAATGGTAATTGTTTCATAACTTCAATTAATATTAAACAAAAAACAAATTCAACAGCCAGATCTCGTCTTTCTTGAACAATAGTTTCTGCTTCTTTGGTTTCAACTGGTTCGCCACTGAACAAACTGAAATTATAATTATTATATTTTATGTGTTTTAAGACAACAATAGATGATGTCTCTACACAGTACATTAAAAAAAAAAAAAAGAGTTACATACAGAGAAGAAGAAAAAAATTAGATACATAAATGTAAAAAGGGTTACATAAAAAAAATAAAAATAGTTATATATAGCGTTAAATACATCGAAATTTAGGTACATACATGAAAAAAGAGTTACATACAGAGAAGAAGAAAAAAATTAGATACATAAATGTAAAAAGGGTTACATAAAAAAAATAAAAATAGTTACATATAGCGTTAAATACATCGGAAAAAGTTAGGTACATACATGAAAAAAGAGTGTTTTTTATTACGTGTCGCATACAGAGAGGAAAAAAAAATTAGATACATAAATGTAAAAAGGGTTACATAAAAAAAAANAAAAAAAAAAAAAAAAAAAAAAAAAAAAAAAAAAAAATGGTTACATATAGCGGTAAATACATCGAAAAAATATATATAGAAAGAAATATGTATTCTCACTTATAGCTCTATAAGTGTGTTTGTGTTATGTGGGGATGTTTGTGTTGGAAACGACCTTTTCTATCTATGTGATAACGTTTTTTAGGTTCACCCTGTATATTCGAATCAATTTTTTGTTACAATTTTTTGTTAGACAGTCTATTACTTCGTTGCATCACCCATGTGATCATCTCACTCCACCACTGATGTATCTTTCTGAGACTCCAGTAAATCACTCCCCACCCCAGCGCACCGCGCACCGCGTCTGCACAACATCACTTATGTCGAGGATTAGGCAACAGAGTTTTATTGTCTGCTGCAAAGATATCATTTTTATGTGGGATTTGTGTGAGAGCTTCAGGGAATGATCTAAATATTCTGTCACAGACGCGACTGGAGTCCGTGACAATAGGGGCGTTCTTTGCAAGGGACCATAAGCCAGGGACGGATCCAGGGGGGGGGNTTGACCCGAACGTTCCTGATGTATGTGACGAGTGCGGTGGTTCACCACATGACACTTGTCATTTATTTGACTGCCCAGCCAGGCCAACGGAGCTCACTGCAGTTGACCTCTGGAGAAGGCCACGACGAGTAGCCGGGTTTCTGGGGCTCAATTGTGTATGGGATCCAGGAGGAGCGAATGTCTGCTGAAGCTGCTACAACAACAACAACCACTCTCCATCGACCGTCAGATCCTAGGATTTACCACCCGCCAATACACAGAAACATAAGCACACCTCTGATACTTGAAGAGTACAAAATTTCACAACCGCAAACTTATTTATCATATTGCATCGCATACATCCTTGCATATACAGTGTGCTTACTTTCTAACCGACTCATAGGAATTAACATTAGATTCTCGTTTTTTGGTTTGTCCCCAATAGTTTTTTTTTTATTATTTCCAAAGTCACAATTAACAAATGGGGTTATATCAATCTTTAACATTTTTTTTAAAAGAGTGATAGTGTTAATCAGGATAATTTTTCTAAAGATCAAAATTAATCTTTCACCACTCATGCAAGGTCTCATTAATTGTTCTTAACTTGGACGAAAAAAATGGGGGGTTGGTCTGAAATTTTTGAGAAATTGGAAATTGTGAGGGGTCATAGAAACCATTGAGTTAATAGAGCCGCAATATCCATTTTGTTGATTTTTCAACGGGTACAACAATAATTTTGTGAAAATTTCGTACAAAATAAATAATGGTACCAACAGCCAATACAAAACCAATGAAAATGTAAATTTTTCAAAAAACTAAACTAAAATTTTTCAAAATGCATTCTCTTACCCTTTTCCACGATTTTCAGGAGTTTTCTTCGCTGCATCTGCCAGACTTGCTAACTCACTTGGTTTCATTTGTCTCTCATACCAAGCAAAAAGAGCCTTTAATATAGAAGGCAAACAATGTTCGGCAACAGAACCAAAAGCCACCAACAGTTGATCAAATACAGGATCTTCACCTCTTTGAAGAACTTTGGACAGAGCTTTCTCCTACACAAACAATTCACAAAAAGCAAATATATACCAATTACAATGAGAGTGAGAGGGAAAGAGATACACCACTTTACTCACCGCCGGCGCTGTTTAGTTTGGCAAATAAAAACAACTCACGGATTAAATAAATAACTATCGCTATCAATGGGGGAGTTTTTTTCCACTAAACTCAACGTCGTTGATTGAAATATCAGGTGATGACGCCATTGATATAAAATTTCACACCACATGCGTTTTTTTATTACGGCGTTGACTTCATGCCGGTTGTTGCTCAACACCTCCCTAGACATTTAGCAGCCACCATATGACCGTTACAAAATATTTTTTCTAAGCAAATTTTACCCCTCGTTAGGGAATAATTTTATAGTGTAAGTCATGGTATAAAGGAGAAACAAGGTAGGACACACGCAAAACCAAAACTCGTCCTCTTCTGCGCATAACGTCATCCGGGTTGCTCGTGAGAGGAGGTACCATTCGAGATAGAAAAAAAAACCTATTTCTATCATTTTCAAAACCTTAATCGAAAAATTGGCACTGTCGTTGATTTTAAGAGGGACACTACTAGAACAACAATAAAGAGTTTCATCGTAGGATAAGTAGGAAAAAAGTTATTCAATAAAAATAAGTGTCAGTCGACAAGCAACAAAATGACGGCGGATATATTTTTGTTGAAAATGATCTATTATATCACCACTAGACTGCTGTCACTAATTTTCAGGATCAATCTGTATGTATGAGACTGCAGCTCTAAATAAGTTGACTTAATAATAATTATAATAAAGGATTGTGTTTGGTGACTTAAGGTTTTTTGTTTAAGGAAAGATTTTAAATATTTTGATTTTTTAAATTTAGATCCGAAGAAAATTTAAATATTTAAAATTTTTCCTAGAACAAAAAACATAAAATTACAAAACACATTCCTTTATTATAATTATTATTAAGTTGAAAGTTTAAAATTTTGGCAGAAACAAATAATTATCGCTGCAAATAATCGGATACCAACAGAAACGATGATGTCACTATTGACTGAAATATATCATTAAACTCGAAATACGAAAAGATCGCGGATGCACGGTTTGTTGAACCACACCCTTCAATATTGAGTGCTTCCAGGTCTATTTTTCGTTCCAAATATTGAGACTTTGATATCTTTAATGTGTCTATTTCAAATCAAGAGTATTCATTCATTAGTCAGCACACATTGCTGAAGAACTACAACAATACCTGTGGTTCTGCCAATACCGCATCCAGTTTTCGTTCAGCCTGAATTGTAAAATCTGCAAACAATGTTCTCATGACATATTCTCCAGGACGAACATTCACTTCTGACGTTCCGTATGGGTTGCGTTCTTTCTGAGCACCCCATGGCAGTACGGTTACAACACTCTCTGTAATCATGAAATAAACAGTTTTCGATCTCACTTTTACAAATGGGATATAGATTCTTTAAATTGTTTGGCCAAAATGGTAAGAGATGTCAAAAAATGTATGGGAATGCCCACCCACCCAAAAAAAGAAGAAAATTATTAGAACTAAAAATGGCAAATCGTTCCCAAATTATGGCTAAATTTCCTTGTTATTTGTCAATACATCTCAAATTAAAAACGCAAATGATATAAATTGAGCAAATATTGCACAAAATTTTGATCCGAAAATTTATACATACTTCACAGGAAGGCCATGTTTCTAGACCGTCTGGGAAGCAGGACTGCTAATTTTGAAATAAATGGATTTACACTTCTCTGTAGTCTAGTGTTATGACTTAACGGCAATGCTTTTGGTACTTCGAATGTAAGCTGGAAGTACCAAATGCTGAGCTAAGTCATTCGGCTCGTAACACGACAAATCGTAATAAAATGTTCGGCTAGTATTCGGTTTGTCACTTGTCGAATCTCGCATCATGTGGACCTAACACGAATGTTGAATGTCGAAAAAAAAACACTTGACTCGCGACTGTTTATACACACGATGAACTGCGATGGACAAACTCCGACTCATTTGGCGGGTCCCGCATGTTGCTACCATCACCTGGAGTATTACAACTGGTTCGAGATGTTAGTTGGCTTGATACATCTGCAATATCAGGTTTTGTGTCACCATCTCCGGAGATCTGGCTCGTTAGAGTATCATTTTCTGAAATGAAAATAAACAAGATTTCTCGTAAATTTATTCAACATTGTGAATACATCAAATATTGAAAGAAATGTTACATTGACGTGTGATTCGGTTGAAGTTTGGGCGTAATGTGTTCCAATCCTGGTATGATTTACTAAATTTCATAGTGAAAAATAAATCATACTTGAAATTATGAGTTACTTGAGATTAACATCCACATGAGCCGAGACCATCAGAGCTAATAACACAGGAAGCAGCTGAAAATATATCCCCTCAATATCGAGGTTACTCGTTTTTATGTATTTCGATATTTTAAGCTCGAGAGACATAGGCATGGATTGGACTTTATAAACCACCCTGTACAGATTTCATTATCTGGTTCTCATAAGAGTAAAGGTCGTAACACACTATTTGTCATGTTTCCAAAATTTGGGCACAATTTATCTTAATATATAAATCAGAAATTAGTGTGTACCTATGTATCTATGTACCACAGCCCAAACGGTAGCAGATAGCGAAAAATTGATAGGACAGTCACGGTCCGATATCTTAAAATTTGTCGCGACAACATATCAACTCAAAACGAAAAAGTTTTAGGTGACCATTTAGTCCTTATTTTAGTATATTTTCTTCAAAGGTATGGCCAGCCATTCCAGAGTTACAGGTTCGAAACCAGGAACGGGTAAAATAAAATTTAGAAAATACTAATAGTCAGAATGGCCATGCCTCTAAGGCGCCTGGCAAAACGTTTAAATGTACGGTTTTAAAGGTTGCAATATACAGGCTGGGCACAAACCAATACATTTTCCTTGAAAAACCAAACTAGCAATATAAGAATCGTAGCGAAGCAC
>CM022880.1:1180277-1208845 GCA_012654025.1 Pachypsylla venusta | reverse complement strand
TCTCTGCATATTTAAAAAAATCCGAATAAACATTTGATTTCTCCAAAGTTTCGTCGATTTTCAAGCAATAAATTTGCGAATTAAACATTTAAAAGTGAGTTTTCTCGTATTTCCCACCATCTAATCGTGAAAATTAACCTTCTACTTTCAATTAATCATATTTTTAGTTAGGTTAGTTGCTCAGAAAAAAATTAATAGTATCTGTCAGCTCCCCTAGTTTTAACACTATTTTTATATATATATATATTTTTACTTCTTTTCTTTACCTCGATAAGTCTACTAGACTTTTGATGAAATTTGGTATGATGAAATGCAGGCATATTCATAGAATTAGTTGATATTTGGCCCCATTGAGCCAACAGCGGGATTGAGTGAGTTCTATAGTACACTGAAGACAGAAACCCGGAGTATTGATAGAATGAACTGATTAGTTTTTGGCCTCCGTTTGACCACCCGGGACCAAATGATGGCCTTTTTTCACAGAACTACTAGTTATAATCTACTGGTCATGAGGATTTATTGAATAGTTGATTGAAGCCGTAATCAAAATATTAATAATGAATCAAAAGATTATCGAATAAAAGAATCAATTTAACTCTGGAAGCTCAGAGTTACTTTTATATAATTTTAAATTCTGAACTTCAAGTAAAATTGAACAAAATAAATATGGATCCTATAGAACCAAGTTCAATAAAAGTCAAAAGTAATAAGGGGCTGATGGGTGAAGTGAACTTTAAGAAGAAAGATGAACTTATATGACAGAACAGTTCAATTCAGTAAACTTATAGCTGTAAGAAATATTCCTCGAAATGAGCGGCTCCTACCCATTTCTATTCCGGTAGGCGATGATGGGTATAAACTATTGTCTACAGTAGCATAAGGGGAGCTGGAGGGGGAAAATTCTTGGTGACTTATCCTCCTCCGACCGCGCCCGTCACTCGCTCATTTCGCCTGTCCTAGCGAACTGTCAGATTATAATTTATTTTTGGTATTTTTGGCGACCAAAGTAGCCCAAAAACCTCGAGACTAGGGCATTTCATTGGGATTCGACCAAACGTTCGAGAATTATCGTGGTAAAAACAAAGAAACAAAGGAAAATTCGTTAAGTTAAAACTAGACCTCACTTAGTTTGGCCAATAATATTATTAGGCAATTATTGTTCTTCTCCAGGCATCTTTTGAGATCACCTTATTTAAGACTAGAATAATATTTGACTATTTAATATTACGTAACATGCGACAACGTCGATTTAAGAGAAAGGAAAATAGTCCTTAGAAGTTGGAACCCCAGGATCCAGGATTAAGATAAGCTAAAAGCCAAAGGTGCTATCGCTATCTGCTTCTGCTATCAGCATAGTTTTCTTCTTTGAGACTTCTTTTCTTTCAAACTTTCTGGTTTTAGTTCACACAATAGCATTTCAGCATTAGGATCGAAATTGTAATACTTCAATCTCCTAAAAGTGTTTCTTTTATTCGTTCAAAATGATGTCCGGAAGAGTAGGCATGTTACCAGGTAGGTAAATGATAAGGAATGTATTCTTTGGTTCCAACACAATACCCATGCATATTTAGTCTGACTCAGTTGAAAAATATTAAAAAGATAACAATAAATTGTTTCCATTTAATTTATCCAGTGTCACTTTTAACCCCATGGAAACAAAATCATCAGTCACTTTGACTCCATGGAAATATTTGTCACTTTGACTCCATTGAAATAATTTGTCACTTTTGACACGCAATATTAAAATAATAACTAGTGGTAGTGGATCAAAATGATCAGGTGTTCACGTTAGTGTTGTAGTCATTTATAAAAAAAATATCTTAATCAGATATTAAAAAATCATTTAAAAAAAGGGCCCCCGGCCCAATTTTTGGAGGTTAATGTCCATACCTCATCAGTTTCATCAATCTCAGACTTCAAGAATCATTGTGGAAGAAATACGTTTAAAGAAGAAAAAAAAAATAGTGTTAATACTGGATCTCAGTGCGTTCGATAAATGTAAAAATAAATTTAAAATACTTGTTAGTACATATTTTCACAGGTTCTTATGTAAAAAAAGAAAAAATATTGTTTTTTTGTATGTTTTAGTGTCTGAGAATCCACTTGGATTATCTTGGCATGACAGTTCTTGGATTCCAATGTTAAATCCATCTAATATCATGGACTATTTTTCTGAAAGAAGTAATCCTTTTTATGACAGAACTTGCAACAATGAAATCATTAAAATGCAAAGGCTAAGCATTGATCATCTAAGGTAAAGTAACACAGCTCTGTATCTATAAAAACGATCTATTAAATTGTACAGATACCTGCGGGGAAATATAAAATCTTTAACTAGGATCGCTGTGAGCTTAAAGATTTATTTTATAAATAGAAAGGAAATACTAGACGTAGACACTTTTAATTTAGAACATTGAACGTAAAATGTAAGTACGAAATAAAAAAGGGTTTAACTGGAAGTGTCTTTGGCGATGCAAATACCGAGAAACTGTCGAATTCCACTGTATTTTGGTTCGTATTTCAGCTTTGGCAGATTTTTGGATATTCGGAAATTTGTACTTGAAATAGAGAAATTTATTTAGACTAAAAAAAATCTGGTCAGGAGAAGGACGCATACTAAGTTTCGGCAACAGTTCTAAACTGTTTATTTAGAACTTTCTGTAGAGATAAAAAATAAAAAATGTATTCGCATCCGGATAATATAATCTAATATATAAAATTCTCGTGTCACGGTGTTTGTTACCAAACTCCTCCAATACAGCTTAACGGCCCCCAAGATGGTTGGTTCTTCGTACCGGGGCTACCCGTGCCGTCGGGCACGGCTAGAGACCATCAACACCGTTCCGGCGACAACTTACTGTGTTTTTCTTCCGTTGGATCCAGCCGTGCTGCTCCAAATACTTCCTCAAAGAGTTGGTATATAAATCCTTGCTAAACCCTGAAGTATCTGATCGTTGTCCACTATGTATGCTGGCTGCTCATGATGTAAATCATGTGCAGGCAGCAACTATCCTTCAAACACAACTAATCTATAGCCGTCAGCATTATGGCCAGATACTGTTGGAGAGGTCGCCTTTATTGGCCTGGAGACACAGTGAGAGTCGTTGGGAACGTTAACAACAACAAATACAGCTTAACCGATTTTGATGACATTTTGTATGTACATTCGGCAAGTCTGTGAATAGGTTTTTATCTATATAAATAATAGAATTGAACACCAAGTTTGTTGGGTAGGACGTGTTGGGAGTAGTATTGGGTTAGGTTCCAAAAAATATAAAATGAAGTATGCTCAAGGTTAGGCTAGGTCGCATTTTTTTTTTTTGGAACCTAACCCAATACTACTCCCAACACGTTCTGCACAGCTTAACAACCCGTTACTAGCCCCCATGTCCTCTCATCTTCTCGAAACGAAGTTCGGGTACTCAGCTAGTACTTTTATAGTTAAATACGTTTTTAAGACGATTCGTCATTTTGTTAATTTAAATCTGGAATTATACACGTAATTCTGTCGATTCCTTTGTTTTTAGAAACATGACTGGCTTGGAGTATATAGTTTTACATGTTCAAGAACCTATATTATATGTAATAAGAAAACAGCATAGACATTCTCCTGATCAGACGACAGCAATCGCAGACTATTATATTATAGCAGGAGTTGTTTATATGGCTCCTGATTTAGCATCTGTTATCAGCTCAAGACTGGTAAGTAAAACCGCTCCAATGCATGTCAGACTCGTAAAGAAAGAGATACATAAAAAAAGAATAAAGTATTGTAATGGTCTGAAATTTTCGATGTCGAGTTTTGAATGCCAAAATACATTTTGAAATCCCCAGAATCCAAATCTATATTACACTTCAACGTAAGTTGTATTCTTCAATTTCTTGAATGAAATTGATATGAATAGGCACCAAATTTCAAATTCTAGCTCTTTCCATTCGGGTTTTAGGCGGAAGCGCCAAAAAACGGACTCCAACCGCATATTAGCGACCAACAATATATTACTTCAACCTACGTTGTATTTTTCAATTTTGTGTATGAAATTGATATGAATAGGCACCAAGTTTAAAGTTCTAGCTATTACCGTTTTCATTTTAAGCAGGATATGCGAAAACCGCTAAAAAGCAGCATAAAACCGCCAACGGTATATTCGATTTCCACCAAAAGCTTATTTTTCCGTTCATGGAATAAAACTGACATACATACCAAATTTCAAGTCTCTAGCACTTGCCGTTCTGGAGATATCTTGTTCACAGACAGACACACACACACGGACCAATGGTTGAAACTCGAGATTTGGGCTCTGGGGACCCCAAAACGTGTTTTGGCATTGAGAACTCGACATCAAAAATGTCAGCCCATTACAATACTTTTCTTTTTATAGGATAAGGAAAGTAAAAAAAATAATAATGAGACAATACAGTCACGTCAAGCTTCAAGGACCAACTCCAAACGGTATATAACAAAAATCATCGAAATCGGTCCAAGTAAAGAAGCGAAAATAAAAAATGCCAATTAACAGCTTCTTTATCTAATTTACGAGAAAATTGAATTTTCTGCAGAATGAAAATTTTTGATTTAGTGGTAACCAACTTTAGACCACAAAGGGTTATTTTGAATTATTACGGTATAGCACAGTATAACTCGGATACTTTCGTTTTCACAATAACTTTTTAACGTCTTGAGGTTGATTTTTAAAATTTGAAGGAAATGATAAGAGCAACATTTGAAATATGTGCGGCAGCTATAATGAAGATAGCTTCAATGTTCCTTGTTTTACAGCCAAACAGGGTCAACGTTGAAAAAAAATGGACATGCATATTCAGGGTTTTAAAAAAAAACGTTTTAAACATGTTTTTTTTATTAAAACATGTTTAAAACAAAACAAAAAAATCACTGTTTAAAACGTTTTAAACCACAGAATGACCATCAATGTTCTGTGTTTTAACATGAAAATTACTCTCTAAAATACAATTTCACTTCTGCAATATGCTATTTTTTTTTGTACAAAATTATGGAGGATCGATCGATAAGTTTTTATTTTTTTATTATTTAACGTATTTAAAGAGAAAGCAAATAGATACCAATTACAATGAGAGAGAAAGAGATACACTACTTTACTCAACGCCGGCGCCGTTGAGTTTGGCAAATAAAAACAACTCACGGATTAAATAAATAACTATCGATATCAATGGGGGATTTTTTTTCCACCATGCTATACAATAAAACTCAACGCCGTTGAATGAAATATCAGGTGATGACGTCATTGATATCAAATTTCACACCACATGCGTTTTTCTTTATTACGGCGTTGACTTCGTTGTTGCTCAACTCCTCGCTAGACATTTAGGAGCTACCAAACAACCGTTACAAAATATTTTTTCTAAGTAAATAGTCCTCCTCGTTAGGAAATAATTTTATAGTGCAAGTCATGGTATAAAGGAGAGACAAGGTAGGGCCACACGCAAAACCAAAACTCGTCCTATTCTGCGCATAACGTCATGTGGGTTGCTCGTAAGGGGAGGTACCATTCGAGATAGAAAAAAAACTAGTGTTTAAAACAGCTAAAAAACATGTTTTAAACTGTAAACATGTGTTTAAAACAAAATGTTTAAAACAACCAATATGTTTAAAACAGTATTTTAAACACTTGTTTAAAACAGTTTGTTTTAAACATGCCAACCCTGTGCATATTACTGCTATTTAATCGGCGCGGCGTATTGACGGTTTATTTTTGTAGCCATTGAATTACCAGTTATTGTTAAACAGAAAAAATAGAACTTTTATAACAAAATAAAATCATCAATGAAAAAGAAGAAGAAGTTGCTCTCAAAAAGGAGGTACGATTGTACTCCGATTTTTTTTAAAAAACAACCAATATGTACGAATGATACTCCGATTTTTTTAAAAAAAATCGGAGTATCATTCGGAAATTTGCATGCCCATTTTTTGATATATTGATTTCTATACTCAGAACCCGATTGATAGTAAAACAAAAGTCATTACGAAGGTTGAATATTACTATATCTTCACTTGACTAAAAAATAATAAAGATGTTAAAGAGCTAACTAGTTTCGTCCTCTCCTGAAAACATCATCGGAGCTGTGATATTGTTAGGAGAGGACGAAACTAGTTAGCTCTTTAACATTTTTAATATTTTTTAGTCAAGTGAAGATATAGTAATTTTCAACCTTCATTATGGTTTTAGTATCCCAATTTAACCAACTTAAAAGTCATTACATTAAGGATACCTTTATGAAACAGGACATCATTCAAATATTACTCTTGATATCACCTTGAAATTTTCAAAATCTAGCACAGCTTAGGTGTTGTGTCTCTCAACCAATTGATTATGTCTTATGTCCTGAAATTCCTGAATCATTTTTTATATTTCAGCTATCCACAGTTCACCATTTACAATCTGCGTTTGATGAAGTGAACAGTTTATCAAAATATAATCCCAGTAAAGGATATACTTGGGATTCAAAAATGTTACCACAGACAGCAGTCCCTACGGTCAAGAAAGAAGTTGTTAAAGAAGAACCTTCGAGTATATTCCAGAGACAAAGGGTTGATATGTTACTTTCAGAATTGACAAGGAAATTCCCGGTACCTCCTGTTCCTCAAGCTATTCAGCAGAATAGTCAAGGTAAACCATATCTACAATCCTCATTAAATTTATCCCACGTTAGCGAACATAGTTTTTACAAGATTTCAATGTAGGTACGAAATAAGGAAGGAAATGACAAATAGTCCAAACGGTAAGATATCTCAAAAAATGACTGAGACTGGGAGAAACGTTAAAAAATACTGTCCAATTTAATTTGATTCATAAATCAGCTATGGTCAACAGACAGAAATATTTTGGACAAAAGGAATTCTAAAGGCATGGGAAAGGACGCATAAGAAGTTAATATTATAAATGTGGAACTAACTCTGGAATTGTTCCATTGTCTTTGTCAAGAAATGAAAACCTTTTTTTGTTAAATTGGCATCCTTTGTCAAGTAAAACTATAATGAGGTACCTACAGTGCCGCACACAAGGGAAAGTCCGGACCCCCCCCNGGTCTGGGTCCGGACCCCCCCCCGAATTAAAAAAATATTCAAATTTTTATGCGCACACAGTGATCGAACTCATATTACCTTTTGCACGTTTAGCGGGTATATATATATGTCAAAATAGCTTCTTCACCGTTTCACTTTTGTAGAACAAAACACTTAAACAATTTAGTAGAATTCATAGGTACCTAGATATAGGTCGGAGGGTCTTAATTTCACCGCCGTCCATGTTTTGACCGGACCAGATTGGCGATTTTAGGGATAAATATGACTGTACCAAAAAAGACACGTTTTCCTTTAACAAACATACCCTCAATATCCCGGAAATTTTTGAAAGACACTTTCCCATGTACAAACATACCCTCAAAATTCCGTAAATTTCAACCCCCNAAACTTCATCAGATTTCACCCCCCATGTTTTAACCGGACCAGACTGTCGACTTTAGGGGTAAATATAACTGTACCAAAAAAGACACGTTTGCCATTAACAAACACACCCTCAATATCCTGGAAATTGCGTTTCAAGACGACTTGGAACGCTTACCATCACAGTTCCTGCCAAGGGCCATCAGTATCTTTTCGGTAAACTCATATCAATCTGTTTCTACCATTTTAATTAACCATGCACCTATAAATGATTCTACGTATCTGGACTGCCTGGACCGCATACCATTCAAGACAAGGGCCATCTACTCGTAAATTTTTTCGGCAACCTCCACTCAACCTGTGTCTAACATTTTTAAGACTTCTATTTTAATTTTTTTTTCAGCTGAAATTAAAACTGAAAAGTCATCTGAAATCAAAAGTAACCCAGATTCAGCACAAGATCCTTGTATGAAGCCACCCCCCGAAAAAAAACCAACAATTAAGACTGGACCCTAAAAGAGCTATCGGTTATCTTGAAAGTCTACAGCTCTAAAGGAGATGTGAAATGTTGTATCAATTAAGATGATGGAGACAGAAAAGACTTATTAGGACGAAGTGATTACAGGGTCAAATATCTTGCGAAGGGCAAAAGAGAATGAGCTGAAATTAGAAGTGGGTACTCCTTTTCAGGCGAACTTTTCTTTATTAAACAATAACCTCCCTTAGCTTTAAAACATAAATATTTTGTTGTATTTGTTTTCATGGGCTTTCCCTTTTCAGGGGTTCTTAGTTTACATGACCAATTAGGGGATACGGGTCGTAATCCCGACGAAGGTTGGAATTTTCAAGTTTTAAACAATCTACAAATATTTTGATTCTGTGTTTGGATGTGTTAAAGGGTACACTCTGCTTCGTGAGGACAAATGAGTAGCCAAGAAAAACGCGACAATAAGTGAAATATGTTGCCGATCTCCGTGACCGAGTTGTTAAGAGCATTGACTCTCGGTCCGGAGATTGTGGGTTCGAATCCCGCCCGGAGCGAAAATTTTCTGATTGAATTTTCCCGTTTTCGGAATGGCATGCCTGTAAAAGGAGTGAAGTAATAAAAAAGCGGTCCCGAGGCATAACTTTTTTTTTTTTTTTTTTTTAAAAAAAAAGGATATTTAAATGCCTGTAACGCTGATATTAACATTGGCATATTGTAAAACTCTTATGAGAGGGAACCACTTGGACTCACCGTTAAGCGTCAAAAACTCGCATGCGTGTTACTTCAGTTAAATAAATTGTTTTTATTTAACTATAAAATACAGAATTATATTTGCACTTAAATTTGCAAATTTTACACTAAATACAAGAATTGTACATTTGTTAATAAAAAGAATTCGTTTTACTATTCTAGATTAAGTAGGTACGAAAGATTGATTCTTTTCTACATTTTGTATTCGCTACTGTACTACAAGGCGAGGAGACACGAGAAACCCCGAATAAACCTCCAAATCCCCGGTCCTTCTGTGACTTCGGGGTAGTGTGGAGGGGGAGGGCGGTACGAATTTTGACCTACGTGTTCAAATGTTTTCTTGACAATAACGATATCTGAACTCTGCTGATTAAACAATAGCAGGCATAGGGACTGTAGGCAGTTCATTAAACACCGGGATTGTGGTTGCCATATCAAACTAAGAAAATCGATTTATCAATATCGAAAGCTTAATATCGATATCCGATATTATTTATAATAAAACTCAATGTAACGATAGATGTATATTTGTATGTATGTATATATCACTAATTGTTTAGCCAAAACGGTTAGAGATATCACCCCCCCCCATAGGTTGGAACCGCAGGCAAATAATCAGAATTCAAAAATGTCGAACTGTTTTCGAGTTACACTAATTTTTTGGTGAAATTCAGTAAGTTATGGCCAAATAGCATGAAATGTGAAACATAATTTATGAACTCAAGCGAGAAAGATAAATATAGTTGAAAAAAATATTAAATTGAACCGTGGCGAAGCACGGGATACACCTGCTAGTCTTTCAATATTTTCAAATCTTTACGAATCTCGACCAGGATGGTTCCGAACCGTGCAACTTGTGTAGCCTAATTTGTATCTCACTGGCTTAGTATGCAAGGCCTTAGGTTCGATTCTCGGTAGAACATTTGTGTTTGATACTTCAATGATCGGGGTCCACTTAGAATTCACCGTGAGGAAAAATAAGTTAACTATGTGTTTGTGTCACATTAGTCTAGTCAGCATTATCATTGCATAGGGGCAGCAGCAGTAATTAAGCCTAAAGATTGTATAGTAATCTCAGAAAAAAACTAGTGCATGACACAATAATACTGTGGTAACCGTCAACAGTAGGTATAAAACATATTATTAGTTTAAATTTACATTACCCTCGGTCCCAACTGATTGCTGGATTGGTGGTAGACGGTAGAAGCTCGTCAGCCCTAGTCTTCAAGTCAAGCCATTAGGCTGCAGGTTAGCGGTTAGTGAAATCAAGCATAGGGCTTCGATACCGATATTTTTTAGATAATATCGGAACCTTAATATCAATAAACCAAAATATCATTATTATATCGACATACATAGCATGCATTTTTCATGATCTTTCCGATACAATTCCGATCATGCAGTCGAACGTGTGTCTGTGAGGGAAATGACAGTGAACGCCGTAGTTCATACCCAAAAAATATATTATTTCTCACACAATCGGATAAATTTCTAGCTTGTTATTAACTTATTAAGATATTCTACTATCAGACAGTTTAACTTACCGCATATTCTATAGATGAGAAAAAACTTATGGAGAATTATAAATATATAATCTAATTATCCGCTATTATTTTCGATAGAAGATATCACTTGACAATTATTGAAGACGAAAATTTAGCATCAATCAATAATTCCAGCTGGCTATGTAGGACCAGACACTAGTCCTGCTATATACAAAATTATGCTAATAAGTACATATTATTATAATATTCTCCTTTCCGATTTTATTTTTCGTGGCCGAATCGTCGATTCATTATTGAAAATTATCTCTGTCGAAACCAAAATTTTGTTTGTGAATTTTGTAAACCACTGAAAATTCTTTGTCAATGATTAAAATTCATTAGCAACTTCACAATAATCTTTTTTGAACAAATGTTGAGAACACAAAAATTGCAACTTCTCAAATATCAGACATTTTAAATTTTAATTTTTTTTGCTAAATTTTCGATTTTTCGTCAGAAAGTAAAAAAAAAATATCTTTTATTAGAATTGAATAATCAGCAAAATACCTTTCTAAACCTTCTTTTCAAGTGAATCATATATTTAATTGTAATTTGTATGTTAAAATAGTATTATTTCACCTCTAGGCTTTGATTTTCAATGCACATTATCAAATTCACGTATTGAAATGATTCAAAAATAAAAAAAAAATCTTTTGTCTTGTTAGCAGAGATAATATCCTTTAAAATTTTGATTACGCTTAAACATTATAATTTATTGTATGTGCGACTGTTTGAATTTTGTAATTAAATTGATTTTTTTCTACAAAAATAATTTCAATTGAGTAAGTTGATATTATATATATTATTTGCGTTTTATAAGTATAGATTTACACGATGCAAATGTAGTAACTTTGTAAAAATAAATATTTCTAGTACATACCTACTTCAGTGCTTGTTTATCTGCGTTGTATATGTAATCAACAAGGTATTGGTTGCTACATTTGGGTATTCTGAAAAGTCTTATATTTTAAAATGGGCGGGGCTTTTTTAAAAAACTTGGAAAGATTTCTGTACCATGATACGATCAGACACACTCGAAATTGAATAAGAAAAGCTTACGTCTACAATACGATTATCGTCTTTATTATAAATAGCTTTCAAAACCTAACACTTATTTTTTCACACCAATGTTATTACTACAGACAGCATAGACATGAGACAGGTGGGTTTCTACTTCTGTTATAAAAAAGTTAACTTCATCTAGTGTTATCAAGTGCAAACTTAACCAGACTGGAGAAGTTGGTGTTATTTCTTCCTCTTACCCTGCCTTCCCACATGAACGCTATAACAGTCATGCCCTATTGTAGTATTTATTGATTCTCGAGACATGACTGCCAAGGGCTACTACGCCTATGGCTGTTAGGTCTATTTCAAAGCTCTTCCATTTTCAATTATCTGCATATTATAAGTCTTTAAGAAAGTCAAGTTCATTAATACATCTTTGATGCAAAACTAAGATTGGTCTTCAAGGTTTGTCGTTAACAACTCCTATCAGTTGTTGATAAGTAAAAGCTTGTCTGTAACCTCATATCAAGCTTTTTGTACCATTTAATATCTAGAAAGAAGAAGAATAGTTGAATTTAAGGGAAATATTAATATTCGAAGGGTTAGTCGTCGATTAACTAATGTATATAGGGTACGCTTGGTTGCGGCATGTTGCACAATACCTTCGGATATATTCTTTTGATTTCCATGCTGGATGACGTCATTGTTTGAGAGTATTAAATTATGTATTTCCTTGCAGCATATGAGAATGCTAAGTATAGGTTATAAGGGTCAATCATCCTCTGATTCATACAAATAAATCCTAAATGTAGCGCATTCATTTCAAGTATACTCGAGGCTGGAAGCGAATGCCTGGAAAAACCTTATGACATGATCCACATCGAGGTCGTGATTTGTGTATTTCTCACCGAATAAGATTTTTTTATCAGAACTGAAAGAAAACCACCTGAATCAAGTTCATTTTTCGGTATCATTTTGACTACATCCTATTTTATGGTATCCAACATTATAGGCCCTAGCTTTCGTAATGGAGAGAAAACATTGTTTTTTTACGATATTTTTATTGCACCTATACCGATTTAGTATTTACAAACAAAAAAGAAGGGACGTGGCTCACTTCTAACATGTTATCATTATATTTTTTTTTAGGTATAATCAAGAAAGGACCCTAAGCATTACCTTTTCCAATCATGATTGACCTAACAATCAAAACTTTGGACTCTCAAAATAGAAGTTTCTCCGTTTCGGATGAGGTGAGTATTTCCCATTCCTCTCAGCTATATCGATACTGAGACATTTAAAAATTGACTTTGAGTTCTAGGTATCCTTAAGATACCAGAAAATATTCGTCTGAAATATTTGAGCCAGATTTTGTCATGTTTGAACATATTTAATCAGCAGGAAACATCTTTTTTCATATAAATATCTAAAGATAGGAAGCTGTTTTGTAAATGGATCTTTGAATTCAGTTTTCCGCTATTGCGTCGAGTAGTTTTTGTGTTCTGTTTACATTTTTTCAGTAACTCTGTTCACGCCTGCAGAACGTGTGAAAATGTTTGAAATTTCCATTTTTTTTATTTTTCAAAATTCGTCTAATGACCGCATTGTATTACTTATTCTATCTTATTCACTTGTCTTTGATAAATAATTAGCGGCCTAAAGTATGACAGTTCACTCGCAGTGGTTGAAATCATTCCAAAATGTCATGAAAATTCGGACTTTTTGTCTACAGATAAGTATGCATTCAATTTTTTTTTTTTTAAATAAAAATATTTATCAATAAATTATTTTATTTATTTATTTTCAGTTCACTGTAAGACAACTTAAAGAACATATTGCAGAGTCCGTAAACATTTCTGCCGATGTGCAACGTCTTATTCATTGTGGAAGAGTTTTGAACGACGAGAAAAAATTGACCGAGTATAGTGAGTATCATTTTGAGATACCGTGACAGACGACTGTCACAGAACTCTAATACTAAGCGAACAGTGTCCGCCTTCTATCAAAACTTTCGCAAAGGTGGTATTACAGGTATCACACTTTTTGTCATGATTCCAAATTTTGTCATTTTTTCGACTTCAAACGGTACCAAACAGTGTGATTTGATTTATATTTGATTTAATTCGCTATTTGATTGCCTTGATGTCAAACACAAAAGTGACCAATTTTTTTCTAAATAGTCTGATAGGCAAACATGATTGATCATTTTTGAAAACTGTTTCATTAATCTTATATTTAAAAAATATTTCTGAGGCGTCTGTGGACACCCAAGTTACCAAGTTCTCAATTACCTATCGAAAATACACAGTGAAGAAAAACTAAATTACCTTCCGATCAGAAATCGTATTGGTAAAATAGAAAATATCAAAATTATATTTATTACAGATAAATATCTAATTGCTATGGTACAATGTATAATACAGAACAAAATTTAAAAGTAAATAATTTTGTCTGAAAGTCTTATCCAATAGTGTGATAGGGGCACAAATATATGCCAAACACACAAATTCAACAAATATACTAAAATGTGCCAAAATTTTGGAATCATGACAAATACACCAACTTAAGGAAATTATTTAGAAAATTTCAAGTAGCCTTCATTTTGTTAGATTGGTCCGCGGTAATAGCAATACATAAGTAATATTTTAAATTAGTTTTCCAATTTTTTTTTTTTTTTTTCTCAATACCTATAAGTATTTTCAAGGGAAAAAAATACAGCTGATATTAAAAATTATATCACCGGAGATATGTCATGGCGACTCGATGAATCATTCAGGGTTGACCTGATTTTTTCTCTTCAGTTTCTATTGAATTCTACATTCAATCGACTATTCATTCAGTTGATTGTTTTGACAATTTCCCAGTTTTTGAAACTCAGTAATTTTGATTTGTCGCAGATGTATCTGCAGATATTTTTTTCTTCTTCTAAATTAAAGAAATCAAGTCAATATCTAGTATTGACTGTATGTAGTATTTAATGAAAAATACATGGTTCCACTAAAAAAACTTAAAATTATCTTTAAGATCAACACTAAAAGATCCATCGGAGTCACCATCACATATGCCCTTGATATCCTGAAACTTTTGTCAACTTTTTTTTGTATATTCAACAAGATCGAGATATTTGACTATTTCACTTAAAATGAATCACACTTTAATCCCTGTATATTTTTTTTTTTGTATCCTACAGACGTTCATGGTAAAGTTATTCATTTGGTGGAACGAGCTCCTCCTTCAACAACACGAGGCGATCCAGATGGAGGTTCCGATGGAGGTACGAGTCAACCACTTTCAAATCGATACAGGGATTTGCTATTTAGAAATAGACTACAAGATGAAATGTATTTTGGATCAATGGCATTTCCTGCTAATTTAAGATGTGAGCACCTCCCACCACATCCCTGCATTTGCAAATATCACCTGAAAAGTTCGGGGGTGAAATATTTAATTGATTGAAAATTTCAAGTCATCACGTTTTAGAAAATATTTTCAAGTTGACATTGAAAGAGATTTTGAAATGATTGATATTTATACTTCAAAAACGTAAAGCCCAGTTGCTATATGATGGCTATACCTAGAAATTTGGAATTGTATTTTCCTTTTAGTATGTAGCTATAAAATCGTGTAAATTACATATTTACAATAATGAATATTTGGAATCGACCGCGAAAAAATACTCCTCACGAAATTTGATAATTTACGTTTCAATGTACGAATTGAAAATCAAATAATCCGTTGCTATGCCGCACCGTAAGCGGAACTCATGCCACTTAGCGTTACCGATTTTGTTTGGTAGAATGTTACTTGGGAGCAAAGCTGATGAATAGGATGAATGCTAGATATTCTAATTTCAATTCCTCATTTTTTAGAATAGAAAGTGCGTAAGTTTGAATCTCTGGATTGTCTTAAGAAAAGAGATTTTTTTTTGTTGATGATATTAATTCTAATAAATTACCAAAATAAAAATAAGAGCTGGATATTAGTGAAACTTTACCATTCGGGCAGTGAAAGATGGCTTAATCCCCAGCAGGGGATAATTTTTTATCTCATTATTTCGAGCTCATAAAAGTAGAGCTCTATAGGTGTTAGGAAATGCATCAAACTTAATTAGTATCTTATCGTAAAACAAGAGATCTTCTTTAACTTTACCCATTTCCAACTCCAATTGAGGTTGTCGCTGCTTTCCTTAATTCTAGTATACCACAACCTTTTGTTCGGTGCCTACACACTTTAGCTCTAACCTTTTCCTGGCACGACAACCCCAGCCTGCTTCTCACACTATCAGTTGAAACTGTGTAGAAATTAGCATTTTGCTGATGATCTCACATTATTGGTTTGAAGCAGAGTTTTTTTTAAAGGCTGGATGCTCTACCTAACAATAAACCTTCTGTATTTACACGGGCTTAGGGCCCTCACCTAATTATTATTATTATAATTTTTTGTGTGTGTTTTGGAAATATATATAATATGTATGTCCCTGCACATTACAATTTGATAATTAGGCTAGTTTGCTCGAGTTGCCAACGTGGTTGGCTACATTCGATAAACAAGTGATATTACTCTCTTATATAAAGAGAATTATGTTTTTGATTTCCCGAGGACTTTCGAACGACCGTAGAGTTATCATACTCAGCCAACGATCATACCACGTTGAATAAACCAGTTCCCGTCAGATCACTGAAGTTAAGCAACGTCGGGCGTGGTCAGTACTTGGATGGGTGACCGCTTGGAAACACTGCATATCGTTGGCTCTTTTTTCCGGCCCAACCCAGGCTGGGTGAGGTCAATGTGGGTAGCTGGTTTGCAAGTTTCCAGCGAATGGAGGGTGAAACCCCCGTCTTGAATGACCAATAGATGTTAGAGAGACGTCAAAAGCCAAATTAAAAAAAAAAAAGTTATTACGGACATTACGGTTTATGTTTGTGGTGGACAATAGGAGTTTTTAGTTCATAATGTGACAATATTACTTTATTAGCCGCGAACAGTTTGAATATTTTTTATTTTCAATTTCACAGCAATGAATATGCCACCGCCTCTCCAAAGTTTAACCCACAGTCGTATTTTACTCGCTCGAAATATGCTTCGTCAGGCAAATGTACAACTTACACGTCTAGAAAATCGTAACAGAACTTCAGATTCGGAGCAAGCGCCTCAAGAATCACAACGTGCTACTCCTAGCGCTTCTCGTAGGGATAGTACATCGTAAGTAATCAATGCTATAGTGATTTTAAACGTCTAAATTTTTCAAAAATATCTTGGTTTATTTTCTCCCCTCAATGAAATTTTGGTCTACAAAAAAAAAAAATCCTTCTCAAAATTTGATATTTTACGTCTTAAGGTACGTAAAACCCAAAAAAGGGAAATCTGTTCGTCTACACATAATTGATGAAATTTGACATGTAGGTCCCATTTGGGGTTTAAAGGGTCGCCAACTTTTTTCGTTACAAAAATATTATAATAGCTTCAACCTCAAGGGAAATAAAAGGTTTTTTGATTTACTATTTTCAATAATCACAACCTTTGGAATCTTCACGAAAATAATTGGGTTAGGTTCCAAAAAAATTCTGACATCTAGTGTAGCATCCTCACGCCGTTTATGTTTCCCATCGGATGACCTAGAGCAGAGGTTCCCAAACGGGGGGGGCGTGAAGGGAAGCCAAGGGGGCGCGAGACCAGTTGAAAAATGACAAGATCAATTATTATCATTTAGTTAAAATTTATGTACACAGTTTTTTTACAAAGGTACTTTCATTGAACATGATGTTTAGAAAATTTGTATGAAGTAGCATCCAGCAACATATTAGCGTTTTGAATGAGATAGCATTCAGCAACACATTAGAGTTTTGAATGAGATAGCATTTAGCAACACATTAGCGTTTTGAATGGGATAGTATTCAGCAACACATTAGAGTTTTGAATGAAATAGCATTTAGCAACACATTAGCGTTTTGAATGGGATAGCATTCAGCAACACATTAGCGTTTTGAATGGGATAGCATTCAGCAACACCCATACCTATTCATAATTTATAATGTAAAGGCTTTCATTTCAAGAAAAGGGGCGCGGTAGTTAAAAGTTTGGGAACCCCTGACCTAGAGAAATTGTAGTAGAAACCATTCTGATGTTTACAATGAATTTTCAGCGACACTCAAGAAAGTGATGACAATGATGACGCCAATGTAGATTTAGCGACCGAAGCAGCTCACGCGGCAGCCATTGTTTCCGCTGTATCGGCAGTTATTGGAGAACAGTCATCTACTAGAATTGCGACGGACTTTGAAGATGATCAGCACAGTATTTCGTCTACCAATGGAGGTAAAAGAAAACTCAAAAATGTGAATCATCCATTAATATTTTCCAGGAGACTGGAATTATTTCGCTGAACATTTTGGTGTATTATCTTTATGTATTTATTTAGATCACAATTAACAATTGACTTTTTCTCAATCTTTAACAAATTGGACCTGGAGTCAATCAGTCTGGTAAAAGGGCTTGAGGGTTTACGTTAAGCTGTCTTTTTACGGAAAAGAAAATCTCAGCACTGTTGAAAAAGTCAACACCAATAGCAGCAAATTTAATAGAAGCAGACAGACAGAAAAAATAGGGATCAGGAGGAGAAAAATGAGCAATAATATATAAATCAGAAATTTGTGTGTACCTATGTTTGAGGGGTTGCTGTTACAATACCACATCCCAAACGGTAGCAGATAGTGAAAAAAATGATGGGAATGACCCCCCCCCCCAAATCATAATCTGCGACCCCAGGAAAATTATCAGAACTAAAATATGTCAAGTCGTTTTCGAGTTATGGCCAAATTTATAATTTATTCACCAAAATAGGACAGTCACGGTCCGATATCTTAAAATTTGTCGCAACAATATAACTCAAAGCGAAAAAGTTTTAGGTGACCATTTAGTCCTTATTTTAGGACATTTTCTGCAAAGGTATGGCCAGCCATTCCAGAATTACAGGTTTAAAATCGGGAACGGGTAAAATAAAATTTAGAAAATACTAATAGAATGGCCGTGCCTCTAAGGCGCCTGGCTAAACATTTAAATGTTGGATTTTAAAGGTTGCAATATACAGGCTGGGCACAAACCAATACCCCCCCCCCCCCAATTNCAAATTTCCATTGTCCTTGAAGAACAAAACTAGCAATATAAGAATCGTAGCGAAGGACGGGGCGAAACAGCTAGTTTTCAACAATGAACCTTTGGAATCGTCACGGAAAAAAAAAATCCCCCCTCAAAATTTGANAATCCCCCCCCCCCCTTTTTTTTCAAAGGAAAACTCAAAACAAAATAATTTACAGCGATTGATTCTACGTACCAAGTCTACTCGCTTGCCAACAAAAGGAAAACTCAAAAAAAAAAAAATAATAATAATTTACAATCTACGTACCAGACCTTGGCTTACATTCTGACGAAGAAATTCTCCTGCTCGTAGAAAACGTTGGCAACAACAAAAAATTGATCTTCGATTCCTCATATTTTAAAATGTTTACTCCCACTATCCAACCTTAAAAAACCAACATAAAAAACCAACAAGAATAAACTTGTTGGTTGTAACAAAAAAGATTTCAATTGGAGGCTCGTTAGAGTGCACCATCAACATTTTGATGTTAAGTTGCGTTAATTAATTTGATTTGAGTCGGATTAAGTGTCGGAAAACTCCCAACAACCGACTCCTGCTGCCTAAATTAAGAAATCTCCAACTCCGCGCCCCTGGTTGTAGCTTACTAAAATTTTAGTTTAAAATTAACTGGATAGTTAAAAGCAGGGCTGCGGAGCTGGAGCCAAGGAGCCGTGTAATTTTGTATAAAGGACCTGGAGCCGGAGCCCCTTTTTCTTATAAAGAGGAGCTGGAGCCAGAGTTTTTATCGGCGGATCCGCATCCACGGCTGCGGAGCCGGAGCCAAGGAGCCGTGTGATTTTGTATAAAGGAGCTGGAGCCGGAGCCCCTTATAAAGAGGAGCTGGAGCAGAAGGCCAGAGTTTATCGACGGCTCCGCAGCCCTGGTTAAAAGAAAAGAATTTTCAATGAAACCTGATTAGCAAAAGTTAAATAAGATTCCAAGGTTTAATTGACTCAACTGGAGCTATAACGTGAAAGTTAAGTTTGGTGAACCATCCATCCACTCTATGTTTACTAAGATTAGCCCGCTTGGCTGAGAGTCAACTAGAACTGTTTGCCTTGATCCGGTGCACATTACTTGCCCTCCCATTTATCCTTATCCTTCGAAACGTGAAGATAACTTATATATTGAGCCAACATTTTTTCGAGCAAGAAGTATCGTTTGAGAGACTTCTATCTTTTGCCCACATTGTAATTGCACACTTTTTTCCTAGAAGTTGGGGACGATGTTGGCAGCGTTGTTGAAGTTGAAACTAGCGTACAACCCGAAGTAGATCTCCCCTCCTCTCCTGATTATGAAGTTGAAGTCGAAATTCGAGATGAACCCGAGATAGAAATACAGTCTTCACCAACCTCCCCGGACCAGACACCAATTGCATCCAGTCAATTTTCAATGGAAACCGATCCACCCAACGATACCCAAACAGAAAATAGTGACGCAACTGGACCGAGTGCAGCCAATACAAACTCACAAACAAGTGGACCGTCACAAGAAAATAGACCCAGGTGAGAATTGATTGGCCGTCATGTCGGTCAAAAATAAATTTGTTGAATTGGGATACTATGTCAAGTAAATCCATGATGAGGTAAAGAAAATACTATATCTTCACTTGACTGTAAAATTATCAAGATATTAATTAGAGCTGACTAGTTTCGTACTCTCCTGAGCACATCATCAGTCTCAAACTCACTTCAAGCTCTGATGATGTGCTCAGGAGAGTACGAAACCAGTCAGCTCTAATTAACATCTTAATAATTTTATAGTCAAGTGAAGATATAGTATTTTCTTTACCTCATTACAAAACAATATTTTCGTGTGTTTCTCCCAGTAAAGTCAGTCTTATCTTAAAAAAAAAAAAAAAAAAAAAAAAAAAAAAAAAAAAAAAAAAAAAAAANGGTTTTACCCTCCTTTCGCTGGAAACTTGCAAACCAGCTACCCACATTGACCTCACCCAGCCTGGGTTGGGCCGGAAAAATAGCCAGCATCACGAGGGTGCCAACCCAACTGGACACCCACATGGAACAACCTCGCTGGACGTTGCTTAACTTCAGTGATCGAACGGGAACTGGTGTATTTAACGTGCCATAGACGCTGGCTTACAATCAATAGTTGTATTATCATTTCCGATGATAGCCAGACTACAGCTTTAAAAAAATTTTGTGCTAAGTTTAATCATTTTATTTGATTAAAATGAAAAAAAAAAAAAAAAAAAAAAAAAAAAAAAAAAAACTTTCAAAGCTAATTCACATAGTTGGTAAAACAGTTTTTAATTTTCTTCGTACTCTTAGAACGATGTGTCAATCAATGCAATAGTATTACATCAGTATTATTACAATTGCAGTGTTTCTTTCTGTGCTATTTTACTCTTATCAGCTCAGGTGGACTCGGCAGTTGAGATATCACTCTCACATTGCTTCTCACAATCTCAAGTATAATTTATTTTTCAATGTGAATTGGTAGTAAGTCAAAATTAAATGGAAAGAAAGTACGCCTTTGGATACAAAAAAGACATACACCTTTCTTCTTTTCTTAGTTACCATTTTTGAAATCATTGTCTTTTGTTTTTACAGTGGTTCTAATTCGAACAGACCAACTCGTCCTTTGGCGAGTACTCGTCCAACTGCAATGGCAAGCATCATTAGATACTTGTATGATATGCACCGCAGATTGCAACCCTTTATGGCTCAATATTATGAATTACTTCGAAACGATCCTGACTTTTCGTTGCTCCAACAGGTGCGTTGTGTTCAAATGATAAGGCGTAGCGTAGCGGTAAAAATGTAAAGGTTGTCTTGAAAGTCTGCACATATACCTTTTCGTATTTAAGCAGAAGTTATCAGATATACAGGGTGCGGCAATTAGTTCTCCCACATCTGAAAGAGCTGGTAAATAAAAACGAAATGAGATATTTGAAAAATTATTTTGTATTATGAAAGCTTGTGTATTCTAGTTTTTTTTCATCCATGTTTTGTAAATAATGTCCAAATGACGAATTTGGCCAGTGATGCACATTTGGAGTCTTTCGCAGAAGTTTTCCATGACTCTCGTCAGCATACCATCATCAATTTGGATGATTACTTCCAGAATTGCCTCCTTTAAATCTTCAAAGGTCCCAAGGCGATGTTTGAAGACCTCGGCCTTGAGGTAACCCCACAGGAAGAAGTCAGAGGGACTCAAATCCGGCGAACTCAAAGCCCACAAAATCTCATGCCGTAAGGAGATCACGTAACCGGGGAACACAGGCCGTATCCCCATACAGCCTAAAGCTGTTGATGTGGTCCTAAAGTTTGTGAAACCAACTCAAAATTGTTTTTCGATCAGGAACTGGATCTGTGGAGTGCAAACCATACCTCGTGCAAAACGCCCTCTGAGTGGCCATAATGGATTCACTTTTTTAAAAAACACATTGACAACGAACGCACGATGTTTGCGCGACCAAACCATTGAGATGTCATTTAGTGTTGAATATCACAAACCCCACGCTCCTCCCACTATTACTTCCCCTCCCACGATTTTTGAAAAGTGGGAGAACTAATTGCCGCACCCTGTATTAACCAATTGGTAACCGGTGATAGAAGTTTTTGTCCTTATAAACGGTCCAAGGTACGCCCGATTTCGAGGCACTTCGGAGGAAAACCGCTCAGTTACATGGAAAATTGAAGTTCAAACGACTTCAATAGGGATGGTTATATAGGGTGTTTGCAGTCATTATGAAATATAAGAAATAAATTTCAATGTAGAAAAGAGTTGTATCAACTGCAAATAAATTGTTGAGTCACGAGCGCTTTCGTCAGTTACGACATATCAAGTGAACTCTTGATAATGTCGTAACTGACGAAAGAGCGCGTGACTCAACAATTTATTTGCAGTTGATACAACTCTTTTCTTCTTTGAAATTTATTTTTTATATGTCTTCAATAGAGCTAATATCTCCCGGTGCTAATCTCCCTTATTCCATCTGGAGTAATATAAAGATTACCCTCAGTGAGATGGTGTTGATGACACCATGCTTTGTGAATGTGTGACTAGAACACTAACTAATCAGCCCCAATCTACCTCACTCGTGCACATACGTTGACCTATTTCTAGGAATTGACAAAACAATTATCGCTGTTTACCATTGGACAAATGAGATTGACCGGACACGGAAAATTAAATTACTTCTCTTTTTCCTGTCAACTATTAAATGTTAATAACTATCGAACACTGTTTCATCTTCAGGAAGGAGCTGCCCCAGTGAACTATCCCAATAATGCAGAAGACGCCGACAACTTATTCAATCGCATTAGTGAAATCATGCATTATCTCTCTCACGCGTACCATGCGCTGAGTGATATTCATTGTTCGTTCGCTCGTCAAGGTCCAGGAAGAATTTTACGATGTCGGCCAGTACTTATTCAACATTCTGCAGTCGTTCAAGCCACGCCTATTCTTGTACCGGTAAGTAGGAGCTCGGGTTGAGCCTAGTTTCTTTCACACTTGATCAAATCAAGTGTTCGATTTGAAAATGTAACCGGATTGGTTAACTAAATACTTTTTATTGTTATATGGCTATTTTTTAAAAAAATCTAATGATAGATTGTATCATTTTATTAAGGGGGGGGGGGGTAGGCGATGTTTGCAGTTCCTAAAACGATGTTCATGTAACCCTATAGATAAATACCTACACAGTACATAATAATAGTAATTATATTATTATTATTTATTGGGTACTACAACCAAGTTAGTTGTAGACACATTACAATGAGGCAAATCAAATATTTCCTGAAAAACAAAAAAAAAAAAAAATTAAAATATAGAAAAGAAAGAATAATATATCCCGAAAAATAAAAAATTAATAATAATAATAAAAAAAAATAAGTCTTAAACAAGATTAGTCATAGAATCTGTTCTATGCTGTAAGGGACAGATTCTAAGAGATCGTTTTTCAGACGAATTTTAAACTCCTTTAAATTACTCTCTCTCGCGGAAGGATTAATTGTTTGATAAATTCGGATGGCCCTGTCCAGAAAAGATTGCCCAAAGAGTGGAAGTGACGCAGGTACCAGAGAATGAACATTTCTAGTGTTGTATTCGTGTTGATTAGTCGGCAAGTGTGTTTTATACTTGTGAATCGGGCAGCACATGTCCAACACTAGTTGTCCATAAAAGTTGAGAATTCCTTTTTCTTTAAAAAGTACCAGACACGATTCAACATCATCAAGACCATACACAGCACGGAGAGCTCTTTTTTGAAGAATAAAGACCTCTTTTGAAAATAATTATACTGCTCGAATGAGACTAACGAGTTCCTTTACTCCAGCAGTAAGCTTGTACTATTATTGTGGTCAAATTCTCAATTAATTGAGAGGATAAATCTGATAATAAAAATAAACATCTTTTACCGACAATGGCACACTCGTACAATACGAGAAATGCCAAAGATCTAATACATTCCAGGCTATCGATATTCGGGGAATCATTTTTGGATAAGGGTATAAAAATTTATAACAAAGAAAATAGTGTAACCAAAAATATGAACTTCAAAGATTTTAAGTTACACCTAAAAAATCACCTTATAGAAACCGCTCCCTACAGTCTAGAGGAGTACATGAACTAACGCCTTTCCTTCCTTTACAGCTAATTATTACAAGTATAACACAGTAAGTACCTATTATTCCCCCTTTTACTAATATAATGTTATCCGGTTTTCTCTCATTTTAATAGAGATAGGAATATTTAACTTTCATTGTAATGTGTCAGAGGTTAGACACCTCTGAAACACAATAAATAATAATAATAATAATAATAATAAAATCCTACCTTGGCTGGGTTTCGAACCCGCGACCTCCTGATTACCAGGCGAGCGCTTGACCACTGAGCTACCAAGGCAGGTTTGACGATAAACCCCAGATAATTATTGTCATATTGATTTTACTATTTCTCAGCGAGCACGAACAATCAACATACCATTTGATCAACAACCCAACCCAACTGCTAACCCATCCACTAACTCTGGTGGAGCTGTACCTCCTACACCAAATAATTCTCAGGCATCGAATATTGCTCAAGCTACTCCTACATCAGCGGCTCCAACTGACCCTGGTCTTGAACCCAACAGACCTCTTGGAGGAAATGCTGGCGGTAAGAAAACGTTTCTTATTTTAGCTATTCTTCTGTCGCGATTACATTCTATGGCGAAATGTCATTCCGTCATACGCCTTTGGAAACGGTGATCTAGAGGAAGTTGTAACAGAAAAAACTACGATCCTTGGAATTCCATATTCCATGGGTAAAATAAGGTGGGGTATATTCTTTAAGAAATTTGGAAATAACTTTGAATGAGGGGTTTTTTTCTGTTGTACAAAAGCCGCCGTACTCCTCGCCTCTTCTTCAGCTGAATCAAAATCAAATAAATGATATTTTTCTCCGTTTTTCTTTCAGCATTCCGTTTAAATTTTTCTGCACCCAACAATTTGAATTCAGTTCCCCGATTTAGTTTTACACCAAACAATATGGAAGTCTTTATGGAAGTAGGTCCTAGCACAATTACCATTGACTCAATGGAAGCTACAATTCTTGGTCGTAATCCTAGTTCAGAAAATGTGACACCTGGTAAGGAGTTGAAAGATTTTGGTCGTTTATATTTTTGGTTTATTATTTTCAATAATGAACCGCTGGAATAGTCACGAAAAGAAATACCCCCCCTTAAAATTTGATCAAGGTACGTAGAATCCAAAAATTGAATAAAAAAAAAATCCGTATGTCCGCCGTACGCCGTGATGGGCACTTTTGCCACTCATAGGTCCCATCTGGGCTCTAATTGTGTCCCGAAACTTTTGGGTCCAATCGAATACACCCTTGGCGACTTTTGCCGTTTTTTAGCGGTTTTCATTAACCCTGTTTGAACTCTCTGACTCTTACCAAAGAGAATGGTAAGAGCCAGAGACTTCAAATTTAGTAGGTATGTCAAATTTAGGGTCTAATTACGCCCCAGATTTTTTTTTCCTTCTAATTATCTACTTTTATTTGTTTGGACATAATCGAACCATCCGTTTCTTAGTAATGAGTGGGTCTATTGAATCTTAAATAAAACATTCAAAGTTTCAAGCGAATAATTGATTGGTTTCTATTTGGTGGAAATGTATCGTCATTGTGTTTGGTGTATTTTCATACAATGGAAAAATAACATTGTCGATCGGTCATGGGAATAAGTTTGGCATTCTCATGACTTTGGATTAGGAATATGTCTCGAGCACTTTACTCATTTCATCTGAACTTTTTCCCTAGCTTGAAAAAATCTCTAGGAAGACAAATTCATTTCATAAGAGGGGTTATCACTGAAACGGAGGGGTATTTTAAAGAGTTTGACACATATTTTTTTGATAAAATTTAGCAATACGGGGATAAGTGTGTATTCCTATAAGAAGATTATTTTGAGAAAAGAATGTGCACAAAGGAACCTACTGATCTGCTCTTGTACCCCCCCCCCCCCCAAAAAANCCCCCCCCCCAAAAAAAAAATACTCCCAATTTTTAACTTTTAACCCGAGTTTGTACTTGACGTTCAGTTAATCTTTTACTATTCTGGTCCCTCAGGTTCATTTCAGTGGGGTCAAGCTCCTCCCCGAGAATTTCTACAACACCTTGCCCAAGCTGTGTCTCAGGGATTTAATGAAGATGAAGCAAATATTCATATAGCCTTTCCTCGAATCAGTCGTAGCAGTTCGGCATCAGACGCCACAGCTGCGTCTGCTGCAGCTACTGGGTCAACTACTGCATCAGCATCATCATCATCTAGTGCTAGATCAGCTACGACAGAGTCTACTACCGAGAATAGTCAAACAAACCAAGCACGGTGCAATACACAAACACATCCTACGACGGCTACACAAACCCGATCGACGTCAAGGCCACAAATTAATTTGGCTAGAACCCTTCGAAGTAAGTTCCCCAAAAAGATCTTTATCCGTACTTTTGAAAACTAATGACCACACACCACACTCACTCAAAATGATCTGCATGAGGCCCAATAGAGTTCACAAACTAATCAGGCAATTCCTGGGGATGTTGCGATATTATCGATAAATATCGATATTTTCTTTCGATATTTCCGATATTTATATCGATATCAGGAATTCGATAATATCGGATATCGGAAGANAAGAGAGTTGATCGTTTAAATATTGCAGGAAGTAGAAGAAAAGGAAGACCAAAAATGAGATGGAAGGATAAAGTGAACGAAGATTTGAGAGAGAGGGGATGGAGAAAGGATGAAGCCTTAGACAGAGAAAAGTGGAGGAAAAGAATTCAGGAAGGCAATGCCGACCCCATATAGACATGGGACAAGGTTTAGTAAAAGAAGAAGAAGAAGAAAGTAGATTGACACTTCCACCCCTATTTTATCCAATGTTCATACCTAGCAGCTCTTTGTTATTGTTTTTATTTTTAGTCTGGTGTACAATTGATTACCGATTTTTATTGGAGTTCTTCTCATCAGAGGATTGTGGAAAATATTTTATTAGCTTTTCTATTAGCTACAGAGATTATATTCACATTGAGAACGGTTTTTATTTTATTATTATTATTTTACATTCCATTTGCTGGTTTTTAAGTAATCATAATCCGTAGAGTAAACTAAGCTAGCAAAGTTTAAATTAAGCTTCGATTCTCACATCATAACTTTTTAAACTGGAATCCGAACCGATATTTCCTTTGCGATAATATCGCGATATCGGTACCGGAAGAAATAGCGATATCGGATATCGCATAAAGACCAATATCGCAACAACCCTAGCAATTCCACGAAGTCTATGAACATGACAAATTTCCATATTGAGTTATTTCATTATGGAACAATGCGTTCGAGAGTTAGCGTGGTACAAAAACGTTTATAAAAAAATGAAGTCGTCCGATTAATAAGTTCCTCTTGTTCTTGTTAACGTTCTCAACGACTCTCACTGTGTCTCCAGGCCAAGAAAGGCGACCTCTCCAACAGAATCTGTCCATAATGCTGACGGCTCTAGATTAGTTCGGGTTAATGGATAGTTGAGTGCTCATAATTTACATCCTGAGCAGCCAGCATACATAGACGACAACGATCAGATACTTCAGGGTTTAACAAGGATTTATATACTAACTCTTTGAGGAAGTATCTGGAGCAGCACGACTGGGTCCAACGGACGAAAAACAGAGTGAGTTGTTGTCGGAACGGTATTGACGGTCTTTAGCCGTGCCCGAGGGCACGGGTAGCCTCGGTACGAAGAACCAACCAATTTTAATAAGTGAATTCATTTAACTTTAGTCTGTTCTTCTGGTCGATTTTGAATCGTTAAATTACTATGGCAAAACCAATTATTAATTAATGGACTCGAACGGGGAGGAAGATAGTTGGCCCGAATATTGATGGTGTCAGATTGTCTGGTCACTCGACGTGTTCTTTAGCATAAGTCAATCGAATTAATTAGTGAACTCGAACGGGGAGGAAGATAGTTGGCCCGAATATTGATGGTGTCAGATTGTCTGATCACTCGACGTGTTCTTTAGCATAAGTCAATCGAATTAATTAGTAGACTCGAACGGGGAGGAAGATAGTTGGCCCGAATATTGATGGTGTCAGATTCTCTGGTCACTTGACGTGTTCTTTAGCATAAGTCAATCGAATTAATTAGTGGACTCGAACGGGGAGGAAGATAGTTGGCCCGAATATTGATGGTGTCAGATTCTCTGGTCACTCGACGTATTCTTTAGCATAAGTCAATCGAATTAATTAGTAGACTCGAACGGGGAGGAAGATAGTTGGCCCGAATATTGATGGTGTCAGATTGTCTGGAAACTCGACGTGTTCTTTAGCAAAGTAAATTTTAATTTAAGTATTTGACCACATAACATTAGAGCTCTTAGGTTAGGTGGAAGAAAACGCCTTAAGCATCAACCTCGTCTAGTTGTTACCTCCCACTCTTTTGTCGTGGGCCACCGCTAATCTCATTACAATAGTTGTAGTAAACAACTACTGATTTTTTACGACTTTAAAAGATTGTGGTCAACAGCAAATAAAGTTATGTTTGTTATTTTTCAGATCATCTACGAAGTTAAGATTGTGGTCAACAGCAAATAAAGTTATGTTGTATTATTTTTCAGATCATCTACGAAGTTAAGATTGTGGTCAACAGCAAATAAAGTTATGTTGTATTATTTTTCAGATCATCTACGAAGTTAAGATTGTGGTCAACAGCAAATAAAGTTA
>CM022880.1:1166620-1177473 GCA_012654025.1 Pachypsylla venusta | reverse complement strand
AGCTTTATAGTGATCAATAGGAGAAGATTCAACAGTCAAGATGGAAACACATCAATTGCTGACTGGATAGGAATATCTCCAGATACGTTGCAAAGATCATCCAACATTGTTGAAGAGTTTATAATGGCGTTGGTAAGTAATATTTGAGGGTAGAAGCTTTATAGTGAAACACATCAATTGCTGACTGAATAGAAATATCTCCAGACACGTTGCAAATTAAATTACGTGGCAATACTGAATTGATGAAATAATCCTGTCTCAGCTGGGAATTGAACCCACGACCTCGAGTAAACCAAGCTTGACCTCTCTGCTACCTAGACAATGATAGCTAGTTTAGGTATATCTTTATATATAAAAAGCAATGACCTGGAGTGACTGATAAACGCAGAACTGAAACTATTAATGCTACAGACATGATATTTGGCAGGGACCTTCGCTGCACCATGTAAGTATGCACTAAGAAAGGATTTTGCAAAATTTTAATTCTAAGGTGTAGAAATCGCGAAAAGTAAACAATTCCCATAAGAAATACATTGGAGCGAGAGAGATAGCATGATACATCATCCATACTATCCATACTATAATATATAAATGCGAAAGTAACTCTGTCTGTCTGTATGCATGTTACGCTTTCACGCTTAAACTACTGAACCGATTTTGATGAAATTTGGTATGGAGATAGACTAAACTTTAGGAAAGGACATAGGCTACTTTTTATCGCCGAAAAAACGGGTTGAAACTATAAACGGCCATGCCTATAAGGCGACAAGCGAAGCGGGCGTATCCTGCGCGGGCGAAGCCGCAATCGACCAAAATTTTACGATGTCCAAAATTATTTTCTTCTGTTTTCAGTGTCGAGTGTTACCGATTTCGGTGACGGTAAATAACGACTTACCTTCAACCAATTTTCATCATCTAGTTGATTTTATTAGAAAAAGATTTACAAATAATTTGCAAAGAAATCTAACCCGATCTGATGTGAAAGCTCAATTGAAAACTATTGAAGATCAGATCAAGGCGTATCTCGACAATGTGGTAAGAACAGATCATATCAAACGTTCGTCTGTTTCGATCTTTTTGGTTTATATTTTGAGCTGGTCAAACTTTCGAATAATTTGAGTACCATTCTTTCTTGCTCCCAGAGTAATGCTGCGTCGAAAAAGAAAGACAAACGTCTGCCGTTCACTGAAAAGTTTTTTTTTTTTTTTTTTTTTTTTTTTTTTTTNAAATTTTTTTTTTTTTTTTTTTTTTTTTTTTTTTTTTTTTAAATTTGACGTCTCTTTAACATCTATTGGTCATTCAAGACGGAAACTTGCAAACCAGCAACCCACATTGACCTCACCCAGCCTGTGTTGGGCCGGAAAAATAGCCAGCATCACGAAGGCGCGAACCCACGTGGACACCCACATAGAACAACCTCGCTGAACGTTGCTTAACTTCAGTGATCTAACGGGAACTAGTGTCTTCAACGTGCCATAGACGCTGGCTTACTGAAAAGTTTAATATTATTTTGAAATTTTTAGTCGACAATCATTCTCAGAGGTTTTCCTTTACTGCAATAGACAAAGCCGTATCAAAATTTGAAAATGCCCGCCATTTTAGTTGGTCACATGCTTTTATGGGCAGACGGATAATTTTGTTGGTGCCATTCATTACGAAAGCAGAAAAAAATTGTCAAAAGACTGGAAGTTCTTGCGCGGGATCCTTGGTATCACCAAAACATGAATTATTTTCCTCTTGTATTTCAGCTTGAATCAACGGGGCTGTCGCTTCATGAAGATTATGATTTTGGTGCCAGTATAAGTCAGTTGAATGACCACCTTTTGCCTCAAATGTTAACGTTGATCAGTGGTAAGTACCTGTTGACACTTTTCTTTGGTGTTGAAACTCCTTGGTTAAACACCTAATATGAAACTATCCATCAGTTTTGAAGATGATTAAAACATGGACGTTGACATGACATGGCATCATACCTTGGTTTGAAGTTTGGAGCACTTCTAGGAAGAACCCTATTTTTACAACCAAGTTATAGCCTTCCCTGTTGTTTTACATCTAAGGTATAGCCTTCCCTGTTGTATTTTAAACTAAGTTGACTAAGGTATAGCCTTCCATGTTGTTTTAGAACTGAGTTAACTAAGTTATAGCCTTCCCTGTTGTATTTTAGAACTAAGTTAACTAAGGTATAGCCTTCCATGTTATTTTAGGACTGAGTTAACTAAGTTATAGCCTTCCCTGTTGTATTTTAGAACTAAGTTGACTAAGGTATAGCCTTCCATGTTATTTTAGGGCTAAGTTATAGCCTTCCCTGTTGTATTTTAGAACTAAGTTGACTAAGGTATAGCCTTCCATGTTATTTTAGGGCTGAGTTAACTAAGTTATAGCCTTCCCTGTTGTATTTTATCTATGGTATAGCTCTGTTTCGCTGCCATCAACAACAGCTGAACAGATGACTTGTCTTGACTGCATTATTCAACTGTACAATTAAACCAACATCAATCATATTTTTCTGTCCAAAAAACAACAACATCAATGATATTCTTTTGTCCAAAAAACAACAACATCAATGATATTCTTTTGACTAAATAAACCAACATCAATGATATTCTTCTGTCAAAATAAACTAACATCAATGATATTCTTCTGTCAAAATAAACCAACATCAATGATATTCTTCTGTCAAAATAAACCAACAGCAATGATATTCTTTTGTCCAAATAAACCAACATCAATGATATTCTTCTGTCTAAAAAAAAACCCAACATCAATGATATTCTTTTGACCAAATAAACCAACATCAATGATATTCTTCTGTCCAAAAAAAAAAAACCAACGTCAATGATATTCTTTTGACCAAATAAAACATCAGTGATATTCTTCTGTCTAAATAAACCAACATCGATGATATTCTTCTGTCCAAATAAACCAACATCAATTATATTCTTCTGTCCAAAAAAAACCCAACATCAATGATATTCTTCTGTCCAAAAAAAAAAAAACCAACGTCAATGATATTCTTTTGACCAAATAAAACATCAATGATATCCTTCTGTCTAAAAAAAACCCAACATCAATGATATTCTTCTGTCCAAATAAACCAACATCAATGATATTCTTCTGTCCAAATAAACCAACATCGATGATATTCTGCTGTCCAAATAAACCAACATCAATGATATTCTTCTGTCCAAATAAACCAACATCAATTATATTCTTCTGTCCAAAAAAAACGCAACATCAATGATATTCTTCTGTCCAAAAAAAAACCCAACGTCAATGATATTCTTTTGACCAAATAAAACATCAATGATATCCTTCTGTCTAAATAAACCAACATCAATGATATTCTTCTCTCCAAATAAACCAACATCAATGATATTCTTCTGTCCAAATAAACCAACATCAATGATATTCTTGTGGTAAAACGCAAAAAATGAGGCCCATTTTCTTCATCTCCCAGCGGATAAAGCAGCATGAACTGGCAGAGTACAGGAAAAACAGCAACTTTTCAGATGTCCTCATGAGGCTGACAGCATCCGAAAAGCCAAACACTGTGTGTTCCCAAGTGGACTCTCATCACAATACTCAACAAGCCCAACGTTTCTTAACTTCAGTGATCTGACGTGAACTGGTATAATCAACGTGTTAATGTATTGCGCCTTATATCTGTTTTCAGAACGTCAGCCCACCCAGTTCCTAGAGTCACTCAAAAGCTATTGCAGAAAGTTGTATGGTGTGTTGCATAAATGCTACAACATATCGCAGGTGACGGCTGTGGACCTTTTAGAAAGAATTTTTGTGAGTATTCTCTTTTTATCAGCAACCTTCAGTGAAGGTTGCCTAATGTAATTATTCTTAAAGTGGACAATATCGCCCTCTTGGGAGTGATTCGATGGGGAGGGGGGGGGGAATGAAGAGAATGATTTCCCTAGACATGATGAGCTTGTGTAAAATTCATCAAGACAAAAACAGCTATTGAGTCCGCCAGACATCCTCCTTATTATGATCAAATTCGTAGAAAAATCAACAGCCTTTTCCTCAAAATTCGATAATTGTCGATCAATTCAATTGGAATCAAACAATCAATTAAATGTTTATTTTCTTGTGTTATTATTACAATTTTTGTGGGCATCATAGCACTACAAGGTATTTTTAACAATCATTCCAATATTACTAAGTTATACCTCATAATGCTACCACTTGTCGTTATTACATAAGTACTCCGTCCTAAGTTGCATTTAAGCCATTTAAGTTTGGCTAATTTTTCGGGCCCAATACAGGCTGTGTGAGATCAATGTGGGTAGCTGGTTTGCAAGTTTCCAGTGAATGGAGGGTAAAACCCCTCCATTCACTGGAAACTGATAGATGTTAAAGACACGTTAAGCCAATTTTTTTAAAAAAATATATGTCTTCTGGGAATGTATGAATTACTATCTGTCTTTTTTTTATAGTCAAGTGAAGATATAGTATTTTCTTTACCTCATTACTATCTGTCTGTCATATATTTTAAGGGTATCCTCTGGACCCTTTTATGGTTTTTTACTCTTTTAGCGTCTTTTTTTTTTTTNTTTTTTTTTTTTTTTTTTTTTTTTTTTTTTTTTTTTTTTTTTTTTTTTTGTACAAGCGATTTTAAAAGATTTACATTTCACTGCCTTCCTACAAACCCTCCGAAAATAGCATTTACCCTTTAGAAAAGCAGTTTCATTTCTAGTACAATAGTAAAATAAAAAAGGCGTCTCCGTGGCATCACACTCGGCTTGCACCACGGAGGTTCTGGGTTCGATTCCTGGACGGGTCGAAAATTTAAAAAAAGTTTTTTTCGAATTTTCTACTTGGTCTGGTTGTGTTTGGGGGTAACTCAGCCTCCTGAGGACAATTGAAGAGCTATGGTAATAGCGTCAAGTGGTAGCATTATAAGGTAAAAATTGTTAAAGTGTAGCTTAGGCTTGGTGATGTTGGAGTGAATGTTGAAAATACCTTGTAATGCTATGATGCCCACAGATATTGTGACATAATAACACAAGGAAATATACAATTACAAAATAACAAAAATAAAAAGAAATTTCAAAAGAAAAAATGTTTTGTATCAACTGTAAGTATATTGATGAGTCTTGAGCGCTTTCGTCGGAACTACTAGTTCGTTTAGTAGTAGTACATTTTAACTAGTAAAAAGTAATAAACCTTCGTCCACCGTATATGGTACTTTTACCATTTAACGTTGACCGAAAATAATGATATTTTGTATTTTTATTCCCAGGCTAATTATGCTGGAACTGATAGTACTTCCAGAAGTAGAGTCCGTGACTTAATAGAGCAAGCTCTACATTTCCTAGGCGATAACACGGATTTTGTTCGTTACTTAGTGTATCGTATTCCTTATGAAGCTACACCTCGACCAGCTGTAGCACCCAACGCACGGCCTCCTCATGCAGAACCAATGGACGTAGAAACTGAATCTGAAAATGCAGCGTCAGCTCCACCATTGAACATTCCAATTGATGACCCACTACCAGATGTAGTCATAGGTAAATGTTTGTCTGGAATGACACACTCGTACAATAAAGGAATGCAAAATATCTTATACACATAAGGTTCTACAGGGTGTCTACCAGACTGGAAAATCTGGAAAAACTGGAATTTTCAGGGAATTTTAGGAGACTGGAAATGTCAGGGAATTTAGGAAAAATCGCCGAAAAAAACGCCAAAAGTCAGGGAATTTTTCAAATTGAGTTGCTGTTCTTTTAGGGAATTTTTCAATTTTTTTTTTTTTTTTTTTTTTTTTTTTTTTTNTTTTTTTTTTTTTTTTTTTTTATCTCAATGTCCAATTTTATGCGTGAACATGCTTTTCCTAAAAAATTTCGCCTGCGGCGCTCATTATCGTTTTCCTCTAAAAATTTTGTCCGTGATGTTTATGTATTGAGTCTTGTGTATTTTTTTTTTTTTTTTTTTTTTTTTNGCCCTTTCTTCTGAACTTCCTAGAAAATTTCCAATATTGATACTCTTCAGATAATCTCTCATCCGGCACTATTGCTAGAGGTTTAATATAATTAAAAATAAATTTATTTGTCCATATATATAACAGCTTCTGTTTTGAACTGTTTTGTGCAGCATTTGGTGACTCTCTTATAACGTGAAACACGTGGGTGTAGGTCAGTGTTATAACTTGAAAAATTACACTGGAAAATCTGGAAAAGTAGACAGGAAAACCTGGAAAAGTCAGGGAATTTTACTTTGACAATTTGGTATACACCCCGTTCTAGTCTAAAGCGAACTTTAAGGTTCTAGTTTAAAGCTAACTTTTAATCCAGAGCCAACTGGTGTTGACTTGTATCTTGTATCCTACCAAATACATTGTCGCGTCACGTCTCGTTTTGGGTTTATTTCGGTATGGGAAGCTATTTTTTCTATGGAAAAAATCCGTTACACGTCTACCCGTTTCAGAGTTAATATAAACTCCTTTTTAAATTAGAAAATTACCAATCATTGGATTTTACGGAATTAGTCTTTATTGGAAATTAGGAGTTAGAAATAATTAATAAAATATTTAGTTGTTGTATTGAGAAGCGCTACGCCCGCCAAGTCAAATACAATGAGCGTTGCACAAGCGATATATTACTTCACGTCACAAAGTGAACTTTTCAGGTCTCCACAGCCATGTAAAAAATATGTGAAGTGACTTTTGTTGAATATTTCATAATGGGATGGGTAGATGATGAGATAAAATCAATAGTTTGAAAAAAAAAAAAGTTACGGGAACATTGAGAGAAAAAACATTTCAAAAGTGTCATCTTTACACTGTTTGTCTATTGTTAAAATTAGAATATTTTTATAAAGGACGATCTGACGCATTGTCTTCAAATCGAAAAAATAAACCAAAATTTGAATATAAATTTGGGTTTTATTTTGGCTGATGGCTCATGATATCGAATTCAGCCACTAGCGATTACGGAGGAAATCTTAAACAATCGATATTCTTTAAGTTTTCTGAGAATTCCCAATTCTAAACTTCTCGGTTGTTGAACTGTCGAATGACAAATAAATAACTAGAGTTTTTTTTCTGCTATTTAATTTGTTTAATACAAGGTGTCCCATTATAAGTGGTCACTTCAATTTATTCCGAAACTGTTCATAATAAAGAGGGAGGCGTATTATGATGACCTTGTCTGACTTGTCAAGGTTGTCCTTCAAGGTCAGATGATGGTCAGAATTTGTGACTCCAACAGTTTCGGAATAAATTGAGTTGGCCACTTAAAATGGGACACCCGGTATAAGTATGATGCAACCCATTCTGAGTATTTCTAGCTGTTCATCTATACTTATAAAACGCAAAGCCCAGTTGGTATACTGACTGACGTACTGACCGAGTGATAATCAACGTAGCTCCACGATGGCTAAACGTAGAGACTTGAAACTTGGCACACAGGTTCTTTTTAGTATGTAGGTGCGTAATAAAGTTCAAGTGGGAGCAAGTTACGGCAAAAATTTGGACGCTATTTAGCGGGTCTTTTTGCAATATTTTTCTGGGCAAACTAAAAGAAATAATGAAAAATGACCGAGAATAGACCCCCTCCAAAATAGTGTATAAGGACCCCATAAAAAATATAAAATTTGAAAATTTCCGGTTTCTATCCGATTTATGGACCAAAAAATCGGAATTATCAAAATGGGACACCTTGTATAAGTATGATGCAACCCATTCTGAGTATTTCAGTACCACTTCGGGATGAGCTAGAAAGCTGAAATTTGATACAAAGGTGTTCCGAAGTACAAAAAGTAATATCTTTGAGTAAAATATTGAATTTTCCAAATAGGAGGCGTGTTCACTCTGGGGGGTCGGTTCCACCAAAAATCTAAAATTGAGAAGATTTAATTTCACGATTTCGAAATTGTTGTTGAATTTTGTAACCGTAGCGAAGGACGGGAAAACAGCTAGTATTTTATAAATATATTGAATGCATTTTACATTTAACTAACATCGGTGATGTATAAAATTCCTGTGACACCTGTTATTGAATGGTATCCCACAAACCGTTTGGTCGGTTTTGTGTCAAGCTGTAAAGTAACCTTTTGCCAACGTCACCTAGTGTTGACTAGTAATCTACCAAAATGTCTAGTAAACTTCTCGGATCGTTCAAGTGTAAAGCGGCCTTTATACAACGCCACCCGTTATGGTCTTGTATCTTATGAAAGCTCTGTACTTTTTTTTATATTATTTACAATCTTTCACTGAATCTAAACGTTTACATTTCTCAGGATCAGAATCTTGGCATAACACTATCCCAGCTGATTGGGTTCCAATTATTACGAGAGATAATCAAAGACAGCGTAGGGATGGTTCTCAGCCACCATTTTCAGATGCTTATCTTGCCAGTATGCCGACGAAGAGAAGAAAAATCGTGACTAATAGCAAACCAAGTAGCAATTTAACTCAAATAATAGCGGGTAAGTTGACTAATACAGTGGCCAAAGAGCAAACCAAGTAGCAATTTAACTAAAATAAGAGCGGGTAAGTTGACTAATACAGTGGACAAAGAGCAAAACAAGTAGCAATTTAACTCAAATAATAACGGGTAAGTTGATTAATACATATGGGTTTATTATTTAACTGGCTAAAAAAAAAATAACCCCAACCCTGGAGGTATTTTTTTTTTCTGGGGACAATTAGACCCTAAATTTGACAAACATACCAAATTTNTTTTTTTTTTTTTTTTTTTTTTTTTTTTTTTTTTTTTTTAGCCAGTTAAATAATAAACCCATATGTCATATTGGCAGAGATTTTATTTGAGTTTTGTATTCTGCATACTTTGAAACCTCTTCCTAGGTTTAGGATGAAGTTAAACGTTCAATATTCTGGTATGATTTCCTCGCTGAATTGAAAAAAAAATATTTACGTAGTCTAAATATCACGGCGGACGGCGGACAAACGGATTTTTTTTTATTCGATTTTTGGATTCTACGTACCTTGAAACGTATAATATGAAATTTTGAGGGAGGGTATTTTTNGGGGGGTTTTTTTTTTTTTTTTTTTTTTTTTTTTTTTTTTTTTTCTTGACGATTCCAAAGGTTCATTATTGAAAATAATAAACCAAAATTTTTATTTTAACCATCCCTGAAATACTCCCTAGAGATAAATCCTGAATTGACTACGTCATGAATCCCGTATATCTGTTTCTCATCACATGTCCGACCAAAGTTGTTGGACAGTTTAACCCCAATACACAGAAGGCCCATGAGACTTAGGTAGTAGTAGTAGTAGTAGCGGGTTTTCTCACGAAATCAATCATTCTTCCCATTTATAGATGCATGATTAATTAAAATGTTTGAAACAGATTGATAGGAGTTTACCGAAAAGGTTTTGATGGCCCTTGGCTGGAACTGTGATGGTATGCGTTCCAGGTCGTCCTGGTGCGTAGAACCGGCCATCGTGAGGACAATGAGGTTTACAGAAACGCAGATCCTACCTGTTGAGGCACTCAGTGTCATGCTGTCGGAACAATACCTTCTTGCGTGCCATCTTGGGGGCCACCCATGCAACTCTATTGTCAACAACCCTCTCCCTCCACGTGATATTAAGAAAAATGTCCTACATTTCTCGCACAATATCTCTGACCTACACATAAGTCACACCATCGATCCGGAGACATATAAAACTCTCAACAGAGAGATACATGCGAGGAATGTGGACAAAACACTAAGAAGTTACAAACCCAATAGAATCCTTCTGAGTCCACCACCTGAAATATCCGTGGAAGAGAGGACACTTCCACGTGAGACCCGCGTCAGACTCTCTCAACTCAGGTCAGGCTGGTCCTCAATGTTGAATACATACAACATCAAACTAAATCCTGAACTAGAAGACAAATGCAACTTGTGTGGGGGTTCTCCACGTGACACTGCTCACCTCTTCAATTGTCCCGGAAAACCTACCACCCTTTCCGTGATTGACCTTTGGCGGAGCCCGGTGAGAGTGGCGGATTTCCTTGAGCTGTCCATAGCAGCTCAGGTTGTTATGGACGAACCTGGCTGATTGAAGAAGATATGAGGACTGCAACAACAACGATGAGGCTTAGGTGTAAGGATTCCACAACTTAGGGGGTGAAGCTGAATGGAATGAAATGCAGCGTTGTTGCCTTTGTTTGCACCTAAGCTATGTATGTCCTTTTTCAGATACAATGACAACAGCTTTGGGAGCGGCTGGTGTATCAACGTCATCGGATTCAATAGCTCAAAGTGCCGCCGCAGATCCTCAACTTCGAGTTGCTTTTAGGGAACAAGTTCGAGCTCAAACGCGAGATCGGCTGCAATCATGTCCTGATTATAATGTTGAGCGATATCCAAACGCAACAAAATTCTTCGATAAAAAGAAACAATAAATGAGAACTCAGCCCTAGACGCTTGCTTGGTGGATTGGAAGGATAAAATGACGTTAAAGCTTTTTGAGAATGGATGCAATTGATTTGGAACGGTTTTTGAAAAGCACCATCGATTGTGGAAACGGTGTTTGAATTTGTGAGGGTTTGAATTGTTAATTGGAAGCTTTGATTGATTTGTTGCCGCTTTTTCGAGTAATAAAGCATCCTATTTTTTCAACTAGGTTAGCTAAGGTATAACTTTTCGTGCCGTTTAGCTGAAAACAACAGCTGTACCCGAGCGGACTGTCGTTCGAATACTTAACACGTCCGCCGTATAATTCCAGTGATTTGACGGGAACTAGTGTCCCCGAGCGGACTGTCTTTCGAATACTTAACACGTCCGCCGCATAATTCCAGTGATTTGACGGGAACTAGTGTCCCCGAGCGGACTGTCTTTCGAATACTTAACACGTCCGCCGCATAATTCCAGTGATTTGACGGGAA
>CM022880.1:1152179-1164819 GCA_012654025.1 Pachypsylla venusta | reverse complement strand
CTGAACCGATTTTGATGAAATTTGGTATGGAGATAGACTAAACTTTAGGAAAGGACATAGGCTACTTTTGGGGTTGAAACTATAAACGGCCATGCCTTTAAGGCGCCAAGCGAAGCGGGCGTATCCTGCTAGTACTAATATATAAATGCGAAAGTAACTCTGTCTGTATGTATGTTACGTTTTCACGCCTAAACTACTGAACCGGGCGAAAAAGGTGTTGAAACTATAAACGGCCATGCCTATAAGGCGCCAAGCGAAGCGTATCCTGCTAGTATATAATATAACACTGATGTGTGATGTCCTATAATAATGGGTGGGTACTAGCTTCTGATGGTTTTTATGCATATTTTTTTATGTGTGCAAATGTTCTGCTCAGCACTCATGCTCTTTCAATAGGTGATTAAGGCAATAGCAGCCGTTGCTTTTCTAGAAAAACTAGAAATCATTTTTTGGGTCATTTATTATGAGTTCCCATTTTTTGCACTACCCTACTTCTTTTAGCCATTTTTAATTCAGACTTTGTTTGGAAAGACGCTTTACGGGTTTGAAAGGCCGATGTCGTATTATTTGTGATATTTGACAGCGTCCCTGGCCTAGTGGGTATCACACTAGCTTTACACGTGGGAGACCTGGCAGAACCGTGCAAGTAAAATGTTAATTCCGAAGTTTTTACCTTTTTACACTGCTCGCCAATAACCTTTTACAGGCCTTTAAATTTGCACCCTGTCAGTTTCTTCGCCGCTTTCTCGTAGGCTATATTGCTCAGATAGATATTTTTACGAACGACTTATGGTTTGGGGGGGGAGGGGGGGGGTTACATGCCCACGAACACATAAGATTCCCACTTGCTAATTAGTTATGCTAGAAAAATTTTAATTACAAAGTGTGAAATGTAATTTATCTTTTAAAATTTGTAAATATAATATAAGTAAATGATAACAATATTATTAATCCAATAAATGACTTAGATCTTTTAAAAACTAAATAGAGACTTTAATTTATTTTTTGATCAAGTAATTTGGATTACGCGTGTTATTTTTGTGACAGTTGAGCAATTTAGTATTCGTATTTTCTCAACATAACATGAAGAAATCAAAATTATAAAATTAAATTTTAGTGACGAGAAAAATCTCGGGTATGTGTCCATTTGTGGAGAAATATAAAAAAAAAAATGTGTACTTATGTACGCGTGTAAGAAGTTACACATATTTTTAAAAATAAATTTAATAATATTTAAAAAAAAAAACATTCTACCTACCCCGGTAGTGAACTCAGAACCTACCAACTATGAAACAGGAGCCTTGTCACAGAACCACGATATTTTATGGATATAGAATGAGAAAATACAATATTTAAATTTAAGTCTCATCATTTTTTCATAACTAACTCCATCTTCATCATTTTTTCATAACTAACTTCATCTGTGTTATACTGATACGGTAATAATTTTGTGTTACACTGATGCGGTAATAATTTTGTGTTACACTGATGCGGTAATAATTTTGTGTTACACTGATGAGGTAATAATTTTGTGTTACACTGATACGTTAATAATTTTGTGTTACACTGATGCGGTAATAATTTTTTGTTACAGGTGCATCTTAAAATTTTACTCTCATCATTTTTTCATAACGCACCTAAAGAAATGTATAACTTCAAAAATGTAAAAACTTACCATTTGTATTTTTTCCCCTGAACAATACAGGTTAGATATACCAAACTTGCATTTTTTTTAAAAAAACTCTATTGCCCAATCTAATATCTCATTTTAGTTTTTTGCGAGTTTTTAATCTTAATGATAAAATTATAATCTTTTTTGCTTAATGCCTCTTTAACATATATCATTCACTGGAAACTTACAAACCATATTCCCACATTGACCTCATGTAGCCTGAGTTGGGCCGGGAAACCCCAACATCACGAGGACTCTGAACTACGTGGTCATCCACTAATTAAAGCCTCACTGAACATTGTTTAACTTCAGTGATCTTACAAAAACTATTTGTTATTTTAGTTTTATGAACTGAAAAATATTTGCTGTGCAATTTGTCAGATTTTTTAGCCTGATAACTCCCTAAACCCCTGGTCACTATTTGTCAGCAAATAGTTACTTAAATAGCCCCCTCCCTCTGTTCACATTTCCGTATTAGGCCCCCATTTGACCCCAAAAATCCAAAAGGCTTATTATGAAATAATAAAAAATAAATTTCAAAATAGAAAAAAGTTTTGTATCAACTGCGAGTAAATCGTTGAGTCACGAGCGCTTTCGTCTGTTACTACTTGATAATGTCGTAACAGACGAAAGCGCTCGGAACTCAACAATGTACTTGCAGTTGATACAAAACTTTTTTCTATTTTGAAATTTATTTTTTATTATTTATCAAGTCTACTTGATAATGTAACAGACGAAAGCGCTCGTGACTCAACAATTTACTTGCAGTTGATACAAAACTTTTTTCTATTTTGAAATTTATTTTTTATTATTTATCAAGTCTACACGATAATGTAACAGACGAAAGCGCTCGTGACTCAACAATTTACTTGCAGTTGATACAAAACTTTTTTCTATTTTGAAATTTATTTTTTATATTTCATAATGACTGCAAACATCCTATATACCATCTCTAAATTTAGGTTTGTTGTGGTTATGTTACGTGTATACCTCGATAACCCCTGACGAATATTCAGGCTATTGCCCTGCACTCAACCTCCCGATGACAGAAAATCGACTCCCCACATTATCAAATTTGAGACCTACCGAGTGCAAAACAAGTGTGCAAAGATCTATCTAAATAGTGCATATTGACTACATGACCACGCGGTACTAGTTGTACAAACTTGTATCGATTTGTATTCAGTTGATCCGCACGGTTTGGGGCGAAATAAAGTAGCCAAGAAGATATTTTGATGCCAGACTTCCGCGCGTACATACGTTGTCATGTGAATGCTTCTCCCGTGTGGTATCGCGCGATCATCTGAACTTAGCCTTAATATATGTTAATAATCTGGGCTTAATAGGGAAACCTTAGCCCTTACAAGAAATAATAATAATAATGTTATTCTGACAGCGTTGATCAATTTTTTTTTTACCCCGCCTCCTACCCTCAAGGAAAATTTATATGTACGCCCTTGAGTTTTGTTGAAGAAAGACAAAAGTCGCCCGAGATAAGAAAAAATACAAAAGGCTTTTATCAGATTTATTCATTTGAAAGGTCGTAGCATTTTAGAAAAAGAAATTCAAATGTCAAGGATAGACATTAGACGCCATAGCTTCATAACAGTTGTCCTGCCCTTTCTTTGTTTTACGTAACCCATTTTTAAATTTCAGTCAACAACAATTCTTGGTGTAGAAGCGGAAACAAGCATTGGAGTTGGGCAACCTTTTTTGAATGGTGGGGCCTGTCAAATTTCTGTTTCACCTCTCAAAATTCAATTTTTTTATCAAAATGTTTTAAAGAAATTCAAATTTCAAGGATAGACATTAGACGCCATAGCTTCATAACAGTTGTCCTGCCCTTTCTTTGTTTTACGTAACCCATTTGAAAATTTCAGTCAACAGGAATTCTTGGTGTAGAAGCGGAAACAAGCATTGGAGTTGGGCAACCTTTTTTGAATGGTGGGGCCTGTCAAATTTCAGTTTTTAACTCTCAAAATTCAATTTTTTTATCAAAATATTTTGATTATTTAAGTACATGAGAAACCTTTTTATTTACCTCAATGTTCCCATCATGAATACCTACCTCTTAAGGTCATGTAAACACTATGCACTATTTAGATAGATCTTGTGTCGCGCGGTTTGTCGTACCGCGCGTTCTTCTGAACATAGCCTAAATGTTTTATTTACTACAGAAAAAATAATTTTTTTTTTCAGTTAGTCATAACAATTGTTCAACTGAGTCAGTCGTGTCCTAAGATTTTTTTTTTAACTAATTCTTTGATTTATTTGCAAGTAATTTCAGGGTGTCTACCAGACTGGAAAACCTGGAATTGTCAGGGAATTTAGGAAAAAACGCCGAAAAAGCGGCAAAAGTCAGGGAATTTTTCAAATTGAGTTTTTTTTATCTCAATGGCCAATTTTATGCGTGAACATGTTTTTCCTGAAAAATTTCGCGTGTGGCGCTTATTATCGTTTTCCTCTAACATTTTGGTATACATGTTTAGGGTATGAAGGAAATTTGCTGTATAGTTTTTAGGGTCCCTGGGCCCCAATATTGTGTTTTTGAAGTCAGATGGGGGAGACAAAATCTTGAAAAGGTACACTGGAAAATCTGGAAAAGTAGACTGAAAAACCTGGAAAAGTCAGGGAATTTCACTTTGACCATTTGGTAGACACCCTNTACAGGAAGCCAACCCACCCTGACACTATTATCCCTGAAGACTCTTACAACCCTTCAAAATATAAAACATCTACATTTAAAAATTACATCCATCGAGCAATCATGTGCACCACCTATGAAGAAGACCTTAAAAAAGAAATTAATATCATAAAGAACATTGCAAGAAATAATGGATACAATGATAAACTCATTGATGATCTACACAAAAGAATAAAAAACAATATAAATAATAAAAATAACAATAACGCAAACATCAACGAAAAGAAATATATGGGTAGCATACCATACATAGGTTACGATACTAATAAAATCATAAAAATTTTTAAAAATCATAATATTGATATTACAATCAAAAATCAACCCACAGTCATTCAAACAATAAAAAACTCCGTAACTGAAACTAGAAACATCTTAAAAAACTCTGGGGTATATGAAGTCACCTGTGATGTATGCAATAAATCCTATATTGGAGAAACTGGTAGAAACTTTCAAACACGCTTTGCTGAACATCACAGTGATTTCATATACAACAGAGGAAAATCACAATACTCCAATCACTTTATAACTGAAAAACACCAATATAATCACCCTGCAGAAAGCTTTAAAATCCTATCTACCGAACGAAATTACCATAAAAGAAAAATAAAGGAAGAATTAGAAATAATTAGAGCAAAAAACAGAAAATTAGAATTAATGAACAATATGAATAACTTTAAATGTGGAAATATGTTCCAATATATTAATTAATCAAGCATAATACAATTATATAATATATGTATGTATATGTGTATGTATGTATATGTGTTTATATGTATACATATGTGTATGTGTGTATATATAAATAATAATAATAATAATAAATAAATAAAAAAATAAATAAAAAAATGTATATTTGTAAATAATCATGTATATAAAATCAAGCTAGGATGAAGTCCCCCCCACCATCATCATATTATAGAACTCTATCTCATCTCTAGCGACTGAGTATAAATTCAGATTTAGTCTACTTGATAATGTCGTAACTGACGAAGGCGCTCGTGACTCAACAATTATTTTGCAGTTGAAACAACTTTTTTCTATTTTGAATTTTTTTTTTTTATATTTCATAATGACTGCAAACATCCTATATACCATCTCTAAATTTAAATTATAATAAATATCTTTTCAAATATTTTTTCATTTTTTGAAGCTTATCGACTATTTTTTTCAAGCGACGACTTTAGTCTTCTTTATGACACCTCCTATACACCTTGAAATTCGTCGGAATCTTCTCTATTTTCATTTATCAACAGCAATTTTCCCCTTCGAATATTTGATTAATTTGGTGTCATCTTCAATTAAATAATCATTAGTATTGTAAGGGTCAGTGAACATACGGTTAGGAGCCTCATTACTTTATTTTGACCACAAAAGCTTATACCCTTGCCCCCCGCACCCGTCATGCCTAAGATTGGAGCAAATGCAAAAGTCAAAAAAGGTTTTTATGCTAAACAAAAGTTTTTCCTTCTTTGGTTTTATAAAGGCTATAAATTTCTCAAAGTTATTATGACAAAAACTTTAGCAGTAGACTCCAACTAATCCAGAGCTGCTTTATTAGTTCCCGTCAGATTACTGAAGCAAAGTAAAGACCAACGAGGGGTTGTACCATGTGGCTTTCCACATGGGATCGCGCCCTCGTGATGCTGACTATTTTTCCGTCCCAACCCAGGCTGAGTGAAGTCAATGTGGGTAGCTGGTTTGCAAGTTTCCAACGAATGGTGGCTAAAACCCCGATCTCGAATGACCAAAAGATGTTAAAGAGACTTAACGCCTAATAAAATAAAAAAAAGAGCTGCTTTCTCATATATGGTTATTATCGAATACGAGTAGGCCACTATTGCAGATTCGGTTTTAGCCTAAAATTCTGTGGGAGGGGGCTTGATTTTTTTGCCCGAACAAAATACCTGTATAACCATAGTATATGATCAATATTTTTTCCCGTTTTCTCTAGTATAAGACCTGAAAAATTTAAGAGGAAGGCTTAAGCCTCCCCCCCTATATTCGCCTATCCTCCTCAGGCCCAAGTGTAAATAGTGCTTTATTAGTGCTGGGCGCCCGATGTACACACCTGTGTACCCTTTCTGTGTAGTGCCCCAAGCCCGCGCAATTTTATGTTTCCTTCACACTTATCAAAAAATCTCTGCGCCAAAATAAATTTCAAAATGTAAACAAAACAAAATGATTGAAAACAAAATTCTCTGGTGAGTAAAATTAAAACTTTGGTATTTTTCTTTATCTCCGTGTTAGGATAAACGTCTAAGTTCAAAATTCAAAGTGCACAGGTGTGTACATCGAGCGTCGGCCACTACAAAATAGATTTGACAGCCGGGCGCCGGGCATTACGAAATAAAAGTACACGGGTGTGTATATCGGACCTGAGGAGGCTACAAACTATTGAGCGAATCAAAAACCTATATTATAGGTTTTTGATTTTGGGAGAGTTTATAGAGAAAAAGGGAAATAAAACAAATAAAAATAACAGCAACTTTAATGACAGTAACTGCTTAGCGGAATGTGGAAACTTGGGAAGGAGAAGAATAAACTGAGAACTGATAATGTAAAAGAAGAAAGAGCTCCTAAAAATGTAATGGGATATTTAAAAATCTACAATTAGATCGTGAAATTGGACTCTGTTTATTTGGATATAGAAAATTGCAAAAAAAAGAAGTATATATTATGGAAGACAAATGGGAAAATGGAAAAAAGAAATAAATTAATAATCTACCGATGGAGTAATATAAGAAAGGGAACAAAGTTGACATAGCTCGAGAAATCCGAGGCTGATTAGCGAAAGTTGGAAAATAAGAAAGAAGAAAACGCAGCTGAAGAAAAAATGGAAAAATAAATGAAAACTGATGGTGTAATATAAGAAAGAGAACATAAAGGTGACATGGATGGAGAAATCCGAGGATGATTAACGGAAGATGGAAAATGAGAAAGACGACACAGTCAAAGAAAAAATTGAAAAATAAATGAAAACTGATGGTGTAATATAAGAAAGAGAACATAAAGGTGACGAGGATGGAGAAATCCGAGGATGATTAGCGGAATATGGAAAATGAGATAGACGACACAGTTGAAGAAGAAATGGAAAAATAAATGAAAACCGATGATGTAATGTAAGGAAGAGAACAAAGTTGCCATAGCACGTGAAATTCGGGGATGATTAACGGAATATGGAGAAAAAAAAGACACAGTTGAAGAAGAAATGGAAAAATAAATGAAAACTGATGATGTAATATAAAAAGGGAGTGTAAAACTGTCGTGGAACATTAAATTTGAAGGCAGAATTGGATATAGTAATTAAATTTATTATGATGTATTACAGATATCCCCCTTCCTACATACTTTTTATTTAAACCGCGGCTTAAAAAAAATTTAAACAGCTTGAACAGCTCCCAAAAAAAGGTGGAATACCATTTTTTTTTTATAGGTTTGAGTTTTTAAAATTAGTTTATGAATTTATATTTTTTTGCAGTACCTAAGAAAAGGGAAATCGTGCAATACAGACATTATGGAATGTCTGCGAGAGATTCAGAGAAGGAAAGAGCTTTGCGATTCTTTTCACATATCTCGCCTAAACAATGTTAGATCTTCAAATTTGACGTCCAAGCACATGTGGTACATAATTAGACATTTTAGACACTTTAGACAATTTATGGTAACTTTTAATGGTAGCTTTAGACAATCAATGTATTGGTTACATGCATTGTATAAAGTACCCGCGCCCAAAGTTTGGCTTCAATATCATCCCTTAGAAGGCTTATAGAACATGCATATTTTTATATACTATGATGGAAAATATTGTTTGTGCAAATATTGAAGGTCTCATTAAAATAAGTATCATAATTTGATTACTACAAGCTTTTTGCTAAAACGCGGGTACTTTGTACCCCCCCCCCCTTGGCAATGCGAGGCATAAAAGGTTCAAGAGCTAGTAAAACTTGAAAATTGGTGGCTGTTCATATCAATTTTATACATCTAATTTTTATTTTAGCACTACGCAACTTTTCATTAAAATCGAATTTATCGTCCTTATCACTTTTGTGTAACAATCTTTTGCATGGAATACTCGAAGACACTTATAATGAATTTGAATCCAGTGGCCGTTTTTTTGCGGCTTTTTAGTGGTATTCACGAATGCGGCATAAAATGAAACGGTAAGAGCTAGAGATTGGAATTTTGGTGTCTATTCATATCAATTTTCTGCAAGGAATACGAAAAGATTCTTTTGGTTGTAGTTCAAACGGTCGTGGCGATTTTTCATGGTTTTGACAAATACTACCTGTTTCGTGATTAGGTATTAGGGTTACGAAATTTTCAATTAAAGTCGAAAGTACCGTTGGCGTTAGAATCCTGAAACTCGAGATTTGGGTTCTGGGGTCCTCAAAACGTGTTTTGACATTGAGAACTCGACATTTAAAAATTTCAGCCCACCACATTTTTTTTTTTTTTTNTTTTTTTTTTTTTTTTTTTTTTTTTTTTTTTTTTTTTTTTTTTTTACATTACTAATTGTTTATAAATTTCATTTAAATTATCTTCTTTTTTCTCAGTGTGCTCAATACCGATACACTCTCTGTATTGCCACGCCTATTCTATGTCTTCAGTACTCTCCCGCACGTGGATCCCTGGTCTCATGGGCCAGAGACTTGAATATTATGTAGAACATAACCAAGGCTACTGGTCCGAAAGAGTCAAAGGTTTTGACGGCAAAGGGAGTATCTCCTAATAATTGATTCTTTTTCTCTCCTCTGCCTGTTTGGCCGATTCTCCCGGACCCTTTAAAGAAAGATGGATGTTGGTTTTTGCCAGATTGTCCACACATGTTACGTCCCACACCAATGGTTTACCGTTTTTCCAAGGGATTATTGTCATGCCATCTGGTCTGTTCCCATCCTGTCTAAATAGGCCGGATGGTTCAAGAACAGATGGAACATGGCATGATCCCAAGGCTCGTTTAAGGGTGTTGTTGAGGTCACCATGTCTGGAGTATCGTCCACCACTTTTTGAGCAATTTTATGGACGACTTTCCCATCTCCCCGAGATGGAAAAGTCGACAAGAAGTGTTTGGTACAGTCATTAGTCAATCATATGATATACACATATGATGAAGAAGATTAGAGAGATATGTATATATTTTTGCTGACTGACTGATGAAGGATGATGATTCATCAGTCAGTCATCAGCGTTTGGTACAGTCATTAGTCAATCATATGATATACACATATGAAGAAGAAGAAGGGAGAGATATGTATATATTTTGTTTGTGCTGAATGATGATCATTCATCAGTCAGTCAGCAGTGTTTGGTACTGTCATTAGTCAATCATATGATATACACATATGATGAAGAAGAAAGGAGAGATATGTATATATTTTGTTTGTGCTGAATGATGATCATTCATCAGTCAGTCAGCAGTGTTTGGTACTGTCATTAGTCAATTATATGATATACACATATGATGATGAAGAAGAAGGGAGAGATATGTATATATTTTGTTTGTGCTGAATGATGATCATTCATCAGTCAGTCAGCAGTGAATTTAAAACTAATGACGTGACACTCAATACAAAATAGAGAAAGGATTAAAGGGAGAAAATAAGTGAAGGGGGGGAAGAAATTGGTGCTGCTGGAAGGGGTTAATGTGTGATTATGGAAGGGAAATAGTATATCATTGATAGGAGAGAGGGGATGAAGAGAGGGAAATAAATTAATATTAGGGGGATAGAATAAGAGAATAAACAAAGGATAAGAGGAGAAAGGGAGAGATTTTTATACCTAATTTACGAGACTGAGAGTCCCACTTTACGATTTTATATACAAATATACAGTGGCGTACATAGAAAATTGACCGCCCGGGGCAAAGAATGATTCGCACCCCCCTCCCGCCTTAATTTTTTTATTATTATATCTCTACATTTTTTTTTGAACGTCCCCCAAACCAGAGAGGTTGGGAAACGTTTTGATCGGCCATGCCTCGCTGATTGAATAATAGTAGCTCCCGTAAAAACTTGTCCTCATTCGGGCCTTGTGCCGCGTCCGTAAAATTCGTCTTACTTTTCAACGTAGAGCAAGGATCAATTAAACAATATAAACATTACATATTGACAAATTGCTCAAATTCGAGATTTTGAGTCTGTTAACCTCCAAACTTGTGTTTGGCATTGAAAACTCGACGTTGATTTTTTCAGCCTATTAAATTTCATTTACCTTTTTCTCCCGTTACTTCAGCTTTTCTCAATTATATTTTGTGTCTGTTAACCTCCAAACTTGTGTTTGGCATTGAAAACTCGACATTGATTTTTTCAGCCTATTAAATTTCATTTAGCCAACGATCATACCACGTTGAATACACCAGTTCCCGTCAGATCACTGAAGTTAAGCAACGTCCGGGCGTGGTCAGTACTTGGATGGGTGACCGCTTGGGAACACCACATATCGTTGGCTTTTTCCTGCCCAACCCAGGCTGGGTGAGGTCAATGTGGGTAGCTGGTTTGCAAGTTTCCAGCAAATGGAGGGTAAAACCCCCGTCTTGAATGACCAATAGATGTTAAAGAGACGTTAAGCCAAATTAAATTTTTTTTTTAAAAAAAAAAAATCATTTACCCTCTTCTCCCGTTACTCCAGCTTTTCCCAATTATATTTTGGGTCTGTTAACCTCCAAACTTGTGTTTGGCATTGAAAACTCGACATTGATTTTTTCAACCTATTAAATTTCATTTACCTTCTTCTCCCGTTACTTCAGCTTTTCTCAATTATATTTTGTGTCTGTTAACCTCCAAACTTGTGTTTGACATTGAAAACTCGACATTGATTTTTTCAGCCTATTAAATTTCATTTACCTTCTTCTCCCGTTACTTCACCTTTTCTCAATTCTATTTTGTGTCTGTTAACCTCCAAACTTGTGTTTGGCATTGAAAACTCGACATTGATTTTTTCAGCCTATTAAATTTCTTTTATCTTCTTCTCCCGTTACTCCAGCTTTTCTCAAATATATTTTGGGTCTGTTAACCTCCAAACTTGTGTTTGGCATTGAAAACTCGACATTGATTTTTTTCAGCCTATTAAATTTCTTTTATCTTCTTCTCCCGTTACTTCACCTTTTCTCAATTATATTTTGGGTCTGTTAACCTCCAAACTTGTGTTTGGCAGTAAAAACTCGACATTGATTTTTTCAGCCTATTAAATTTCATTTACCTTCTTCTCCCGTAACTTCACCTTTTCTCAATTATATTTTGGGTCTGTTAACCTCCAAACTTGTGTTTGGCATTGAAAACTCGACATTGATTTTTTCAGCCTATTAAATTTCATTTACCTTCTTCTCCCGTTACTTCACCTTTTCTCAATTATATTTTGGGTCTGTTAATCTCCAAACTTGTGTTTGGCATTTAAAACTCGACATTTACCTTCTTCTCCCGTTACTTCACCTTTTCTCAATTATATTTTGGGTCTGTTAACCTCCAAACTTGGGTTTGGCATTGAAAACTCGACATTGATTTTTTCAGCCTATTAAATTTCATTTACCTTCTTCTCCCGTCACTTCACCTTTTCCCATTTATATTTTAAGCTCGGCGTTGCTTTCCTTAATTCTCTCTCTCTACCTCTATCTCTTCCTCCCCCCTACCTCCCTCTCCCCCTTTTTCTCTCCCCCTCCCCCTCCCTCTCTCTCTTTCTTCCTCTCTCTCTTCCCCTCCCTCTCTCTATCAAGTCCTCCCCTATCGTCTCCTTCATATCACCTTTGTTCTGCTCCTCCTACTTCTCCTCTCCTCATAACCAAACTACCTCCATCTATTATTCCGCTAACTTACCACCTTTGGTTTGAAGCAGATTTGAAGGCTTGTTCTAACTAACTTTTAATTTTGTTCCTTTGTTTCAGGTAAGTCTCCATTGACAATGTATTTACTTTACATCGCTATAAACTGGTAAATATTATTTTAAAAACCGTGAAACGTAAACTATCAAATTTTCTTCTCTTACTTCACCCTTTCCAATTCTATTTGGCGTTGGCATTGTTTTCCTTAATTCTGCCATGCCACAAACTTTTGTGCGGTGCCTACTCCCTTCAGTTGTACCCTTTCCCGGTCGCACGGTAACCCTCGCTTGTTTCTCATAGTACTCCAAGCCTTCTGTATTTACACGGGCTTAGGACCGTCATCTAATGAAGCTGGTTGCTCCCCTCGGTGACTACATTTCCTAACACCAAACCTTCTGTATTTACACTAGTCCGGGAGCTAGCCTGGCTTGTCCTACCTCATAAGCAGCAG
>CM022880.1:1103842-1122663 GCA_012654025.1 Pachypsylla venusta | reverse complement strand
CACGTGTGTTACAATGGACAATCTAGATAGGTTTTATGTCGATATCTCGATCCGCCTCTGGATAGGATAGGATAAACAGATTCAATTATCGTCAAAGATAATTATTGTAAGTTTCTTATTGATTTTACGATCACGTGTGTTACTCATAATGATTGATTTTTATTGTTATTACCAATCAGAATTGATATTATGAGGGAGGTCCGCATCGGCACTCAAAGCAATAAGTACAAGATACTCGTATCTGACGTTCTTTCTCATTGCACAGGGTGTAACAAAAGAATTACGTTCCTATGGATCAAATAAGAACAAGATACTCTTATCTGACGTTCTGTCTTATTATACAGGGTGTAACAAAAGAACTACGTTCCTATGGATCACATAAGTACAAGATACACGTATCTGACGTTCTGTCTCATTATACAGGGTGTAACAAAAGAACTTCGTTCCTATGGATCAAATAAGTACAAGATACTCTTATCTGACGTTCTGTCTCATTATACAGGGTGTAATAAAAGAACTACGTTCCTATGGATCAAATAAGTACAAGATACTCTTATCTGACGTTCTGTCTCATTATACAGGGTGTAATAAAAGAACTGCGTTCCTATGCACGCCCCCAAGGATGCTATTTGTTTCAGAAAGTAAATTAAATACAAATTCACCTTACACTATCGATTAAAATAAAATTGGACTCATGCTTGTGGTTTTCGGGCGTTACACATACGTATAGAGGTGCGAAATATAAAATACGTTACCGGCTCTGCTTCGATGGTTTTATTTCTTCTTAGGGGCCCCTGCTTCGGTAGGACTGTATGCGGTGATTGCGGTTTATTTAATTAAAGAACACTTAACATATAACACAAGAGAAAACACTTCAATAATTTATAATGTAAATTTAGAAGTTTTAAGTTGTAATTAATTTTACGAAGCGAGGTCTACAGTTATAATTTCTTCGTTAATATGTGAGCGGAGGACTAGAGGGAATTGAGTTTGAATGGTAACAAATTCGGCTCGGCTATTAATTCGAGTCAACAAGTTTATGTAGATGGCAAACCAAAATTTAAGATAGGTAATGTATACAGTGTGCAACTCTTGTGGTTACCAGAAGAAAATTTTCAAAACAGGGAAAAGCTTTCAGAGAGCAGAAGCATTTTCAGAGCGCTGCAGTCTGAAAATCACCTCAACCCACACTACCTACATCACGGCGCACTTTAATTTTATGCAGGCGATATGACATTTTTAAAATATATTTTTGTGACACTTAGAGGAAGCAGCACATTTTCCTTTATTTTCAAAAGCTGACAAGATTAACATGCAAGAAGAAGGATATGCCCTTTTCAAGCCGGACACGTCTTGTAATCCTACTCACTCATCAATATACGAAAAAGAGTGGCCATTTTATTAACTTTCAGGCATTTGCATTTTCTCGTCTATTTGAAAGATAAAAGTACACACTTTTTTTAAGGTTTAGTATCTTTTTAGTTTTAATGAGAACTCGTGCATCAGTACGGTACTCACAGCACCTCGGTGCAAGCCGATTAGATATCAGACACACGGGTCACTGCACGAATACGGTGTGCTGGATGAGATCTTATGTCATCTGTAGATCTGTATCACAGTGATCTCAATACCACTTTCACTATCTAGATTAGATAGGTACATCCCCTGAGCCTCGCGCCTCGTCCTGCCATACAACTGGTTCTACTGAATATGGACGGGTCACTGCACGAAGACGGTATGCAAGATGAGATCTTATGTCATCTGCACATCTGTATCACAGTGGTCTCAATGTAATCAATCAAATACCACCTTCACTATCTAGATGGTTACATCCGTACATCCTTGAGCCCCGCGTCCCGTCCCGCATACAACTGGTTCTGCTGAATATGGACGAGTCACTACACGAGGATGCTATGCTAGATGTGATCTTATGTCATCTGCAGATCTGTATCACAGTGATCTCAATACCACTTTCACTATCTACATGGGTACATCCCCTGAGCCCCGCGCCTCGTCCTGCCATACAACTGGTTCTACTGAATATGGACGGGTCACTGCACGAAGACGGTATGGTAGATGTGATCTTATGTCATCTGCAGATCTGCATCACAGTGACCTCAATGCTCAATGTATAGTAATCAATCAAATACCACTTTCACTATCTAGATGTGGGTACATCCCCTGAGCCCCGCGCCCCGTCCTGCTATACAACTGCTTCTACTGAATATGGACGAGTCACTGCACGAACATGATATGCAAGATGTGATCTTATGTCACTGCAGATCTGTATCACAGTGACTTCAATGTAATCAATCAAATACCACTTTCAGTATCCAGATGGGTACATCCCCTGAGCCTCGCGTCCCGTCCTGCCATACAACTGGTTCTACTGAATATGGACGAGTCACTACACGGAGACGGTATGCAAGATGTGATCTTATGTCACTGCAGATCTGTATCACAGTGACCTCAATAGTAATCAATCAAATACCACTTTCACTATCTAGATGTAGGTACATCCCCTGAGCCCCACGCCCCGTCCTGCATACAACTGGTTCTGCTAAATATGTTCAGGTTGGTGACGGACAGTCTCTATCTGAAAACTGGTTTGGTCTGATGACTAGATAATCTGGTCAAGGTTTTAGATTTGTTATATGGAAAGGAAAACCAAAAATAGATTCATACATGTAAGTCATATGTTCGTGAAATTAATTCAATTTAGGATTGATGATGAATCGAATGAGAAGTTGTATCTTCGTGAAATTAATTCAATCTAGGAGTGATGATGTCGGATGATAAGTTGTATCTACGTGAAATTAATTCAATCTAGGAGTGATGATGAATCGAATGATAAGTTGTATCTTCGTGAAATTAATTCAATGTAGGAGTGATGATGAATCGAATGATAAGTTGTATCTTCGTGAAATTAATTCAATCTAGGAGTGATGATGAATCGCATGATAAGTTGTATCTTCGTGAAATTAATTCAATCTAGGAGTGATGATGAATCGAATGATAAGTTGTATCTTCGTGAAATTAATTCAATCTAGGAGTGATGATGAATCGGATGATAAGTTGTATCTTCGTGAAATTAATTCAATCTCGGAGTGATGATGAATCGAATGAGAAGTTGTATCTTCGTGAAATTATTTCAATCTAGGAGTGATGATGAATCGAATGATAAGTTGTATCTTCGTGAAATTAATTCATTCTAGGAGTGATGATGAATCGAATGATAAGTCGTATCTTCGTGAAATTAATTCAATCTAGGAGTGATGGTGAATCGAATGATAATTTGTATCTTCGTGAAATTAATTCAATCTAGGAGTGATGATGAATCGAATGATAAGTTGTATCTTCGTGAAATTAATTCAATCTAGGAGTGATGATGAATCGGATGATAATTTGTATCTTCGTGAAATTAATTCAATCTAGGAGTGATGATGAATCGGATGATAAGTTGTATCTTCGTGAAATTATTTCAATCTAGGAGTTATGATGAATCGGATGATAAGTTGTATCTTCGTGAAATTATTTCAATCTAGGAGTTATGATGAATCGAATGATTCGAAACTAGATTCTTCATAAATAATTATAAATGGTGTTTTTGGTAAGTGTTCTTTATTAAATTATGTTAAAAATGAGAAAAAATTTGAAGATTTTATCGATTTGGTATTGTTTATTATTTTTGAAAATGAAATTTTAGAATTGACGTCAAAGTTAATGACTCCCCCCTCCCCCCCAAATCAAAAGTTAACATCTTGTGTCAGCGAAATAAAAAAAAATTCAGGAAATAGAAAATAGATGATGGTCATGGGAAGCATTTCCAAAATAAATATTATATTAAGAATATTGACTCAACCTTGATACCGCTAATGCCTGCATCAATGTTTATGTTTACATTATTCGGCGTTACCGAAACAAACACGACAAAAAGTAAATAATAATGTTTTCTTTTATTTCCTTGAATTCCGTATTAGGGAGCATTCACACGAAGCAGTGACAGTGCCGTGACTAGCAGGTGATCCGCCCACAGAAAAATTAAAAATATTCTTCCAGGCAGTTGAAGGAACAAGTTCATCAGCAGCATTTTTTTTGGCTTAACGTCTCTTCAATAACTGTTGGTTATTCGAGACGGGGGTTTTAACCTCCATTCGCTGGAAACTTACAAACCAGCTACACACATGGACCTCACCCAGCCTGGGTCGGGCCGAAATATTAGCCAAGCATCACGAGGGCGCCAACCCACGTCGTCACTGTCTCAAATATTGGTTGAGACAGTGGATTCGCAACCAGGAGACTGTTGGTTCGAATGCAACTCCATTCCCCCCCTTCGACAGAATATTGGAAATATAATCTTTAGAAGAGGGCGCCTATTAATCTTTAGAAGAGGGCTATCTATCGGGAACTGCTGTATTCAACGTGTCATAGACGCTGGCAATTTTGATATTCAGGAACTGCCTCAGTAGCAAGACGTGTTAAGCAACGTCCAGCGAGGTTTGTGCCCGCCTGATGAACTTCTTCCTCTTTCTGGCCCAACCCAATGTGGATGAGGTCAATGTGGGTAGCTGGTTTGTATAAGTTTCCAGCGATTGCACTGTAAAACCCCCGTCCCGAATGACCAACAGATGTTCATGAGACGTTAAGCAAAAAAAAAAAAAAATTATAGTTTTCAAAATTCTGATCACAAAATAATATCTAACAGAATGGCCACACCTGGCTAAGCAGGCTAATTTATGTTATGCGTCAATTGAGCCAAGAATCTGGATTGATATCGCTAATATAGACTATGACAATGTCCTACAAATGCGTACGAGACTGGAGGTTCGGAATAAATTAACAAATTCAGGTCACACTTGTAGCAGGTAAGTGATAATATCTATTTGTGTTCGGTGTAGACCAAGGTTTAGCTTTGACAAACAAAAATTAATTAGTATGTATTGTTAGCAGGGCCGTATATAGTCATAACTTTAGTTAGGAAAATTCCCAAAATTTGTAGCTTTTACGGAGAAAACCGAATAAGATGCCTTCGGCTTTTTGGTATCTGAGCGCACGACAGTACGCCAGGCCAAGTTCCGGATCTTTACACGAAGCAATTCGCCAGGGTTTTCACACCGTCAGATATCCGGTTCTACAGGGGATAGGTCATTGAAATTATGAACATACATTCCGTAGTATAGTACAATACTACAGGATAAACTTCAAAAGTTAATGTTAACCCGGGCAGGAGATACGTAATTTCAAAGTTTGCACTTTTGGATACTCACTGACTGATTGATTCACTGATCATCAAAAGTTTCAGGCACTTCCCGTATACCTAGAGCGCTGAAATTGCATGAAGTTAGCAATTGACATCCAAGTAAAGGGAAAAGTCCGAAAATTTGATCTTTTTAACTCTAAGTGCTCCAAAACGGTGTCGCTTTAGGGAAGACAATACAACGTATTGTAATGTAGTTTTAACTAATAAAACACTGAAATCTTGCATAAAGTGAGATATTTACTTGCAATTTAGAAGGAAATAATTTATGGTTGAACTCTTTCACTCCAAGTGCTCCAAAACGGTTCCGCTTTAGGAAAGGAGATGCTCGAAAACTAGTTTAAACTGGTAGGACGCTGAAATCTTGCATGAAGGAAGATATTCCCATACAATTAAATGGAAAAATAAATATATTCACTCTTTTACTACCAGTGCTCCAAAACGGTTCCGCTTCAGGAAAAAAAATGCACGAAATCTAGTTGCAACTGCTAAGACTCTGAAATCTTGTATGAAGGTACAGAAACTTAAATTTAATTAAACCCCCAAATGTCAAAATTGAATGATACTCGTTAACTCTCAGTGTTATAACTTCAGGGAAGAAGATACATTATAAATATTGCTGTTTTTATTTGCTTTATAGTGCATATTACTTTATTGATATTTTGGTGTTAGATCTTATTGGATATTTGGGTCCGGTTTACACAGAAATTTCCTGGTTTCCGAGATGTTGTGTAATCAAAAAGAAATAAAGGAAAAACGGCCAGATTAATCAGTTACATATAGTAATCTTTACAAAAAGTATTGATATCTCACAAAAAAATTATCATTGAAAAAATGCCACGTTCCACCCACTCTTCCAAAAAATTCCGCCTATGAAAGTAGTGATATCTAATATTGGGGCCAAGTTTATTGTTGCTGCTGTATATCCCGCACTTAAATTTATTATTGCACGTTCTTCTGTCTCAATTCTCTTAAAATAATACCGACTTTACACTTGGCCAGTTTGTAAAAAGGTAGTATTTTACGAATCCCCTTAGAAAAAAACTGACCAAGTTTTAGACTTCTGTATTACTTTAAGATAATTGAGACAGAAGAACGTGCAATAATAAATTTAAGTGCGGGATATACAGCAGCAACAATAAACTTGGCCCCAATAATAGATATCACTACTTTCATAGGCGGATTTTTTTGGAAGAGTGGGTGGAACTAGGGATGGGTTAGTCATCCATGAGTAGATTCATAAGTCGACTCATGACTCGACTCACTCATGAGTCGACTCATCTTTTTGAAATGAGTCGACTCTTCAAAGAGTCGACTTAAGAGTACCTTTTTTTTTTTTTATTNACCCACATTGATATATGCCCATTTTAAGCGATTGTTTCCGCCGTGAATCAGACCCCTCCAACACGTTATGTCAGGACGTGTTGGACACCCACATTGATATATGCCCATTTTAAGCGATTGTTTCCGCCGTGAATCAGACCCCTCCAACACGTTATGTCAGGACGTGTTGGACACCCACATTGATATATGCCCATTTTAAGCGATTGTTTCCGCCGTGAATCAGACCCCTCCAACACGTTATGTCAGGACGTGTTGGACACCCACATTGATATATGCCCATTTTAAGCGATTGTTTCCGCCGTGAATCAGACCCCTCCAACACGTTATGTCAGGACGTGTTGGACACCCACATTGATATATGCCCATTTTAAGCGATTGTTTCCGCCGTGAATCAGACCCCTCCAACACGTTATGTCAGGACGTGTTGGACACCCACATTGATATATGCCCATTTTAAGCGATTGTTTCCGCCGTGAATCAGACCCCTCCAACACGTTATGTCAGGACGTGTTGGACACCCACATTGATATATGCCCATTTTAAGCGATTGTTTCCGCCGTGAATCAGACCCCTCCAACACGTTATGTCAGGACGTGTTGGACACCCACATTGATATATGCCCATTTTAAGCGATTGTTTCCGCCGTGAATCAGACCCCTCCAACACGTTATGTCAGGACGTGTTGGACACCCACATTGATATATGCCCATTTTAAGCGATTGTTTCCGCCGTGAATCAGACCCCTCCAACACGTTATGTCAGGACGTGTTGGACACCCACATTGATATATGCCCATTTTAAGCGATTGTTTCCGCCGTGAATCAGACCCCTCCAACACGTTATGTCAGGACGTGTTGGACACCCACATTGATATATGCCCATTTTAAGCGATTGTTTCCGCCGTGAATCAGACCCCTCCAACACGTTATGTCAGGACGTGTTGGACACCCACATTGATATATGCCCATTTTAAGCGATTGTTTCCGCCGTGAATCAGACCCCTCCAACACGTTATGTCAGGACGTGTTGGACACCCACATTGATATATGCCCATTTTAAGCGATTGTTTCCGCCGTGAATCAGACCCCTCCAACACGTTATGTCAGGACGTGTTGGACACCCACATTGATATATGCCCATTTTAAGCGATTGTTTCCGCCGTGAATCAGACCCCTCCAACACGTTATGTCAGGACGTGTTGGACACCCACATTGATATATGCCCATTTTAAGCGATTGTTTCCGCCGTGAATCAGACCCCTCCAACACGTTATGTCAGGACGTGTTGGACACCCACATTGATATATGCCCATTTTAAGCGATTGTTTCCGCCGTGAATCAGACCCCTCCAACACGTTATGTCAGGACGTGTTGGACACCCACATTGATATATGCCCATTTTAAGCGATTGTTTCCGCCGTGAATCAGACCCCTCCAACACGTTATGTCAGGACGTGTTGGACACCCACATTGATATATGCCCATTTTAAGCGATTGTTTCCGCCGTGAATCAGACCCCTCCAACACGTTATGTCAGGACGTGTTGGACACCCACATTGATATATGCCCATTTTAAGCGATTGTTTCCGCCGTGAATCAGACCCCTCCAACACGTTATGTCAGGACGTGTTGGACACCCACATTGATATATGCCCATTTTAAGCGATTGTTTCCGCCGTGAATCAGACCCCTCCAACACGTTATGTCAGGACGTGTTGGACACCCACATTGATATATGCCCATTTTAAGCGATTGTTTCCGCCGTGAATCAGACCCCTCCAACACGTTATGTCAGGACGTGTTGGACACCCACATTGATATATGCCCATTTTAAGCGATTGTTTCCGCCGTGAATCAGACCCCTCCAACACGTTATGTCAGGACGTGTTGGACACCCACATTGATATATGCCCATTTTAAGCGATTGTTTCCGCCGTGAATCAGACCCCTCCAACACGTTATGTCAGGACGTGTTGGACACCCACATTGATATATGCCCATTTTAAGCGATTGTTTCCGCCGTGAATCAGACCCCTCCAACACGTTATGTCAGGACGTGTTGGACACCCACATTGATATATGCCCATTTTAAGCGATTGTTTCCGCCGTGAATCAGACCCCTCCAACACGTTATGTCAGGACGTGTTGGACACCCACATTGATATATGCCCATTTTAAGCGATTGTTTCCGCCGTGAATCAGACCCCTCCAACACGTTATGTCAGGACGTGTTGGACACCCACATTGATATATGCCCATTTTAAGCGATTGTTTCCGCCGTGAATCAGACCCCTCCAACACGTTATGTCAGGACGTGTTGGACACCCACATTGATATATGCCCATTTTAAGCGATTGTTTCCGCCGTGAATCAGACCCCTCCAACACGTTATGTCAGGACGTGTTGGACACCCACATTGATATATGCCCATTTTAAGCGATTGTTTCCGCCGTGAATCAGACCCCTCCAACACGTTATGTCAGGACGTGTTGGACACCCACATTGATATATGCCCATTTTAAGCGATTGTTTCCGCCGTGAATCAGACCCCTCCAACACGTTATGTCAGGACGTGTTGGACACCCACATTGATATATGCCCATTTTAAGCGATTGTTTCCGCCGTGAATCAGACCCCTCCAACACGTTATGTCAGGACGTGTTGGACACCCACATTGATATATGCCCATTTTAAGCGATTGTTTCCGCCGTGAATCAGACCCCTCCAACACGTTATGTCAGGACGTGTTGGACACCCACATTGATATATGCCCATTTTAAGCGATTGTTTCCGCCGTGAATCAGACCCCTCCAACACGTTATGTCAGGACGTGTTGGACACCCACATTGATATATGCCCATTTTAAGCGATTGTTTCCGCCGTGAATCAGACCCCTCCAACACGTTATGTCAGGACGTGTTGGACACCCACATTGATATATGCCCATTTTAAGCGATTGTTTCCGCCGTGAATCAGACCCCTCCAACACGTTATGTCAGGACGTGTTGGACACCCACATTGATATATGCCCATTTTAAGCGATTGTTTCCGCCGTGAATCAGACCCCTCCAACACGTTATGTCAGGACGTGTTGGACACCCACATTGATATATGCCCATTTTAAGCGATTGTTTCCGCCGTGAATCAGACCCCTCCAACACGTTATGTCAGGACGTGTTGGACACCCACATTGATATATGCCCATTTTAAGCGATTGTTTCCGCCGTGAATCAGACCCCTCCAACACGTTATGTCAGGACGTGTTGGACACCCACATTGATATATGCCCATTTTAAGCGATTGTTTCCGCCGTGAATCAGACCCCTCCAACACGTTATGTCAGGACGTGTTGGACACCCACATTGATATATGCCCATTTTAAGCGATTGTTTCCGCCGTGAATCAGACCCCTCCAACACGTTATGTCAGGACGTGTTGGACACCCACATTGATATATGCCCATTTTAAGCGATTGTTTCCGCCGTGAATCAGACCCCTCCAACACGTTATGTCAGGACGTGTTGGACACCCACATTGATATATGCCCATTTTAAGCGATTGTTTCCGCCGTGAATCAGACCCCTCCAACACGTTATGTCAGGACGTGTTGGACACCCACATTGATATATGCCCATTTTAAGCGATTGTTTCCGCCGTGAATCAGACCCCTCCAACACGTTATGTCAGGACGTGTTGGACACCCACATTGATATATGCCCATTTTAAGCGATTGTTTCCGCCGTGAATCAGACCCCTCCAACACGTTATGTCAGGACGTGTTGGACACCCACATTGATATATGCCCATTTTAAGCGATTGTTTCCGCCGTGAATCAGACCCCTCCAACACGTTATGTCAGGACGTGTTGGACACCCACATTGATATATGCCCATTTTAAGCGATTGTTTCCGCCGTGAATCAGACCCCTCCAACACGTTATGTCAGGACGTGTTGGACACCCACATTGATATATGCCCATTTTAAGCGATTGTTTCCGCCGTGAATCAGACCCCTCCAACACGTTATGTCAGGACGTGTTGGACACCCACATTGATATATGCCCATTTTAAGCGATTGTTTCCGCCGTGAATCAGACCCCTCCAACACGTTATGTCAGGACGTGTTGGACACCCACATTGATATATGCCCATTTTAAGCGATTGTTTCCGCCGTGAATCAGACCCCTCCAACACGTTATGTCAGGACGTGTTAGACACCCACATTGATATATGCCCATTTTAAGCGATTGTTTCCGCCGTGAATCAGACCCCTCCAACACGTTATGTCAGGACGTGTTAGACACCCACATTCGCGAATCAGACCTCTCCAACAAGTTATGTCAGGACGTGTTAGACACCCCCATTCGCGAATCAGACCTCTCCAACAAGTTATGTCAGGACGTGTTAGACACCCCCATTCGCGAATCAGACCCCTCCAACACGTTATGTCAGGACGTGTTAGAATCAAACCCCTCCAACAAGTTAAGACATCTCTACAAACGTTTTTTTGGGAAACAGTGCTGTCTCAACTCTCGTGATTTTTGGACTTATTTCTAAACTAGTTTCAATTGGATTGTATATTTATTAGTAGCGGGGCAAAGGAATTTCTAGATGCGCTTAAATATTATTTTTTTACCTATTATTTCGTCTGTAGCCGCTGATTGGTGTCGCTGTATTGTGTCGCTCTTCCAAATATCTATGATGAGCAGTCAGTTTTTCTGGTGTAGTTTCTTGCTGAGTGTAGCAGCCATTTTGATCTTTAGGAACTTTAACAACATAATACAGAGAACCTCCATGTGAAGTTGCCATGTTTGGCATCTTCTGCCAAAGTGGTACCGCGCGCCTTAAGTCTTTTAATAGGAAAAGTTAAGTCATAAAATAAAAAGCACTATTTTAATAACAAAATAAAAGTTTTATGTTACAAAAACATTATTTGGCAAGTTGGCATACAAAGTAGAAACGTTCAAAAAATTTAATAGCTTTAAAAATTGGTAATTGGTATTATTAGTGGGATTTCTCCGTGTGTCTCTAACTATGTCACCCTCAAAAAACTTCTAAAAGCATCACGTATGACCGATTATTTAAAAGTTTTATGTTACAAAAACATTATTTGGCATACAAAGTAGAAACGTTCAAAAAATTTATTAGCTTTAAAAATTGGTAATTGGTATTATTAGTGGGATTTCTCCGTGTGTCTCTAACTATGTCACCCTCAAAAAACTTCTAAAAGCATCACGTATGACCGAATATTTAAAAAAATCATGTTACAAAAACATTATTTGGTATACAAAGTAGAAACGTTCAAAAAATTTAATAGCTTTAAAAATTGGTAATTGGTATTATTAGACTTGTGAGATTTCTCCGAGTGTCCGCAAAGTAGTGATTTTGGTAAAAATCCAAGGTTTAGGGGATCACTGCCCATCAATCAAAGAGTATGACTCCAGGTCCCATACTGAGAACTATAGGGTCCCATAGTTGTGGGATTTTGTGGGATTTTTGTTGCGTGCGGCATGACACATCGCGGGAAAAATCCCACCAAACATATTTTTATTTTTTCTACTTCTCTTTTGTTTTGTTTTTACCTTTCTATGTTTACTTGTTATCTTTATTTAACCACTCTCGACAGGTTAGGAAACGTTTTTATCGCCATGCCTTGATGAGCAATATTGCTTGAGCAAAAATTTTTTTCCCCAAACGGGAAAAATATTTTGAACGTGGGATTTTAGTCTTGTTCGAGGACCCTACGGTTCTCCCTGGAGTCGGACCCCATCAATCAAGCAATAGTGACATCATCGTGACCGATAGTAGCCCGATATATGAAACTGCAGGTCTTAGTTGTACCTCTATTGGTTGACATGGTTCTGGGCTCCCAGAACCATGTCAATCAATGCAATAAACACAAACATAATAATATTCCAGAGTTGTTTTCTGTGTTATTTTAGATTTTAGATCATCAACTCAGGTGAACTAGGCCTCTTACTATGTCACCCTCAAAGAACTCATCACGTATGAAGTATGAAAATATCAAGTATGAAGTATGGCCGATTATATATATATATATATATATAAATAGACTCTTGAGTTCAAGGTTACCACTAGCGGAGGTTAGCTGATGCATTTTCTACAACCTAACCCTTAGAGGTTTATTTTTATGTGGTCAACTACTCAAATTAATGAGGAAAAAATCCTGTCTCTGCTGGGGATTGAACCCACACTCTCCTGTTTACCAGGCGAGTGTTTAACCACTGAGCTACCCAGGCAGGTACAATATATAATTGGATATTGAAAAAGATTGCACCTTCGAAAAAATTACCTAACTAAGCAAACCATGTTTGAGAAAAAATTGTGTTTTTTTTTTTAATTTGGCTTAACGTCTCTTTAACATCTATTGGTCATTCAAGACGGGGGTTTTACCCTCCATTCGCTGGAAACTTGCAAACCAGCTACCCACATTGACCTCACCCAGCCTGGGTTGGGCCGGAAAAAGCCAACGATACGTGGTGTTCCCAAGCGGGCACCCATCCAAGTACTGACCACGCCCGGACGTTGCTTAACTTCAGTAATCTGACGGGAACTGGTGTATTCAACGTGCTATGATCGTTGGCTAAAACTGTGTTTCTTTCAGTCAAAAAATTGTTTTTATTATTGAACTTTTAAAATTCTACAAAAAAAACTCGACACACGATCTTGGAAAATATAACCTCTGAATGGCTGAATATTTTGAGTACCATAATTCATGGGTGGAGTCCCGATAGTCCGAAATAATCGATCTCGGATCCATTTCGGATTAACGAAAATTTCGGATTAAGCGAAATTATTATAATTCATGGGTGGAGTCCGGATAGTCCGAAATAATCGGGATCGGATCCATTTCGGATTAAGCGAAATTATTATAATTCATGGGTGCAGTCCCGAGAGTCCGAAATAATCGGGATCGGATCCATTTCGGATTAACGAAAATTTCGGATTAAGCGAAATTATTATAATTCATGAGTCCCGATAGTCCGAAATAATCGGGATCGGATCCATTTCGGATTAACGAAAATTTAGTATTAAGTGAAATTATTACCAAAATAAACATAATTATGAAATACAGCGTGTAATTACATAAACTGGTACATAAGCACAGTAAAACGCAAAAATATGCTACAGTATATAAGTACAAGAATTATCAAATCTTTAGCAACCCAGGAAGGGGATTAAATTTTTCATCCTTAGTTATTTTTAAATCATTGAATAACATGTAAATTATAAGTGTTAAAAAATATTAACTATTAAATAAATTAAATTTAAACAAAACACTTACCAAAAACACTATTTATATTAATTTACGAAGAAACTAGTTTCGAATCATTCGATTCATCATCAGTCTAGTCGAGTTTAAAGATGGAAGTTGACAAGTTGACAGTCAACTTCCATCTTTAGACTCGACTAGACTGATGATGAATCGAATGATTCGAAACTAGTTTCTTCGTAAAATAATATAAATAGTGTTTTTGGTAAGTGTTTTGTTTAAATTTAATTTATTTAATACTTAGTTATTTTCTCCCAAAAATATTTAGTTTCGGGGTTTCAGATTAAGCGGACTTTCGGATTACCGTAGTTCAGATTATCAGGACCGCACTGTGAAATTTATTTTATGAGGACTAAATCTTACGAAGACAGTAGGTACACGATATAAAAACCGTATAGTATACTAGTCTATATTATTACCCGTTGAAAAACCACTTTTTCCTCAAAAGGTCACAAAGGCCCTCTTACAATATATATTAACTGTCCTAGAACTCAATGTGTTCTATTAACCCTAAAAAATTCAGATTTCTACGTTTGGTAGTCGGTAGATACAAAGATATTTTAGGTGGGGCGGAGGACATCGTTTACTTATTATTTTAAGTATTAGCATATTGTTGGGTATAACTTTTATCAAAAGAAAATTGGCCGAGCTCAACTGGGCCAAATTGGTAAAAAATTATTTGTATTTCATTTGGACCACTACTTTATAGACACACTCTTTTTAATACAAAAAAAAAATTAAATTGCTATACAAAAAAATAAAATAAAATTAAACTTTATTTAGAATAAAACAATGGATATAAATTAATAATATTAATTAAATTAATTCATATGATTAATTTATAACCTAATTAATAATATTAATTAATTTAAAATTTTAAAAATATCACAATAATGCTTGCCTCTCTCAGAGGAAACACACTTTCCCACACTGGAAAATTCTGATTTTTTTTAAAAAAAAAAAATATTTTATCATTTAATTTATTTAAAAAGAAATTATTAAAATAAAATTTAGGTAAATAAATTTCGATGCAAGAATAACGAGATAAGATTTGTAACTGAATCAACTGAAATAAAATGGAACTGACTTCACCAACATGAACTATGAAGATTCATGTTATCACATGGGAAGATATATTAGGAGGGACACTCACGATATTTAATTGTCGAATAATTTATTATTTATTTAAAAAAAGCAGGTGTCAAAAAATCGGTTCAGTGCCAAGTGCAAGTAGTACTTGTACTGACGATATTTAATTGCCGAAATAATTTATTATTTACAAAAAAAAAGCACTCAAATGTAACAAAAATCGGTTCAGTGCCAAGTGCAAGTAGTACTTGTACTGACGATATTTAATTGCCGAAATAATTTATTATTTACAAAAAAAAACACTCAAATGTAACAAAAATCGGTTCAGTGCCAAGTGCAAGTTGTATACTTGTACTGACGATATTTAATTGACGAATAATTTATTATTTATTTTAAAAAAAGCAGGTGTCAAAAAATCGGTTTAGTGCCAAGTGCAAGTAGTACTTGTACTGACGATATTCAATTGCCAAATAATTTATTATTTACTTAAAAAACATTCAAATGGCACAAAAATCGGTTTAGTGCCAAGTGCAAGTAGTACTTGTACTGACGATATTTAATTGCCAAATAATTTATTATTTACTTAAAAAACATTCAAATGGCACAAAAATCGGTTCAGTGCCAAGTGCAAGTTGTACTTGTACTGACGATATATAATTGCCGAATAATTTATTATTTACTTAAAAAAATCGGTTCAGTGCCAAATGCAAGTTTTACTTGTACTGACGATATTTAATTGCCGAATTATTTATTATTTACTTAAAAAACACTCAAATGTAACAAAAATCGGTTCAGTGCCAAGTGCAAGTTGTACTTGTACTGACGAACGATATTTAATTGCCGAATAATTTATTATTTACTTAAAAAACACTCAAATGTAACAAAAATCGGTTCAGTGCCAAGTGCAAGTTGTACTTTTATGTTAAATTAAAGGGTTACATAAGATTTTTGTTGTTATTAATTCTTGTAAATGCTGAGATTTTCAGAGGTTGGTGTTAAAATCTTCCTGGCTATCTGTTACCGTTCCCAAAATGGAGATTTGGGAGTAGTCTCTGGTAATCAATCTAATTAATTTTTCCTCTAATGAATAGCAATACATTATTCCAACCGCGATTCTCATAGGCTATAATGCACCCCTCTCAAAAGTTGGAAAGACTAGAACCCTAGAGGGCGACTGAGAAAACAGGCGGAATTAGTGGGAATTATAAAACACGATCATCGGCATTTGAAATTTCAAATATGAACCTTTGGAATCGTCACGAAAAATATAAAATAACCCCTCTCAAAATAGTGAGCCTTTCGAACTAACGACGAGAAAAAATTAGTCCCTCAAACTATGATATTTTTCAAAAAAGTAGGTAGGTATGTAAAATGCAAGAATCTAAGAAAAACCGTCCTGATGCCATTGAGATTTAGGTACTTTTGTCGCCGAAGTGAGTGTTGACCAATTTTATTTAATTTTGAAATGTAGGTCGTATTTGTTGTCTAAATGGTCCCCGAAACTAAGATTTTATAGTCAAATATGAAGGGGGACCGAACTAAAAAACAACGGCAGGAATGTAATTTTTTCTCTGTTAGATTTCTTGTACAAAAATATGCATTATAGGGAACTAATTGATCAGATTTTGTTTGTTTGTCATTGGGAAAATTATAATTATTTTAAAAGATATAATTATATGACAAGTAGCTAATTATTTTAATTTAAATAAAAAGTTATTAGTTTAATCTTTGTGTTTAATCCGTTCTAGAACAGAGTTTAAATAATTAAATTAAAAATTTAAATTAGAAATCAGGAGCTAAAATTAAAAGTTTTTTTTTGTTAAAAAAAATAATAATAATTTAAATTTAGGTGAGCTTACAATAGTACTCAGACTGTCATCATCAGACCAGAGCTATGCTAGAACATCGTTCTTTTTTTAATTTGGCTTAAAGTCTCTTTAACATCTATTGGTCATTCAAGACGGGGGTTTTACCCTCCATTCGCTGGAAACTTGCAAACCAGCTACCCACATTGACCTCACCCAGCCTGGGTTGGGCCGGAAAAATAAGCCAACGATAAGTGGTGTTGCCAAACGGTCACCCATCCAAGTACTGACCATGACCGACGTTGCTTAACTTCGGTGATCTGACGGGAACTGGTGTATTCAACGTGGTATGATCGTTTGGCTAGAACATCGTTCTAAGCCTTTAATTTTATTCAATTCGGTAATGAAACTCTGAATTGATATTGTCAATATTTACACGTTTTTCAATAGCTTACGATTATTTAAAGAAAGATAATAAATATTTTAATTTTCGTCGGATCGGCTTTTTCAAATTTAGGTAGAAATGATTATAATTATTTCTCTTTTCTTCTAAATTTGAAAAAGTCGATCCGACGGAAATTAAAATATTTAAAATCTTTCCATAAACAAAAAACTCTAAAGTCACCAAAGACATTCCTTGATTATAATTATTATTATTAATACGATTCTTGTAACTAATTTTTCACAACTAAATCGAAAGGTTTGAATAGCGGGCAGATGTTTGTATATTATTGCCGCGTTCCCATTTTGAAAGCATGTTTGTGTTTATGTAATAAACTGAATGATAAAGAATAGTTGGAGGAGTAAAGGAAAATAAATGAGAAAGAGGAAGCTTTTCTTGTTCATCGCACAATGCTTCACTAAGTGGAGCAAATATCTAAAGTTCGAAAGAGAGATTTTCTTTTTAAATTTTTTGGCCAAACTAAAGATTTATGTCAAAACAAAGGTATACGAAAGTTCAACATTAAATTGGAACAACTCCGGTACTGTTTTGAATACCGATCTCAAATATGTCTACAAATAGGGTAGTTCCATTTAAAATTTCAAAATTGCCTCCCCCCCCGGGGTCAAATTTCGAAGACAATTTAGACCCCTAATGGGATCTATATAAATACAAAAATTGAATAAAATCGGGTAACGCTAAATGGCATTTTTTATTGGATTTTTGGATAGGTATTTTTTACTTTCCTTATCCTATAAAAAGGAAAGTATTGTAATGGGCTGAAATTTTCGATGTCGAGTTTTCAATGCCAAAACACGTTTTGGGGTCCCCACAGCCCAAATCTAGAGTTTCAGCCATTGGTCCGTGTCGAGTTTTCAACTCGACATCAAAAATTTCAGGCCATTATACAATACTTTTTTTTTAATAGATAAGGAAAGTCGTGTGATGTTCACACCAGATTTTTTATGGTAGATTCCGAAAATTGATTATTGACAACAATAAAGATAATAATAGATATAATCGTATATATCTTGAATTCTTTGTATTTTCGTATCTCCCAATTTTTCCGCAAAGTCAATCTTAGCACCCCCTAAGCTGTTAAACAGCAACATAAATTTGTCTACTTTTTTTAGGGGTGAATCTTTAATTTATTTACACTCAGAAAATATATCCCCCCCCCCCTGAGGTAAATGTTTTTTGTGTGAAATCTACAGCCCCTTACCCATAAACCACACCTATATCTTGGCCATCCAAAATAGGGGAGATGAACTTTCTTTACGTACACCACCCACATAAGGGAAATTTGGAAAACAGCTTTTTTTATCATTATTTTCAATTATGAACATTTGGAATCAAACACGAAAAAATACAACCCCCTCAAAGTTTGATGGGTACTTGCTTAACTTATTGTACGTTTCAAGGTACATATATTAGAATCGAATAAAATCTGCCGCGTCATCCCCCGTTTTCGTAACTTCTGTCGCGTCATCCCGCGTTTTCGTACTTCTGTCGCGTCATCCCGCGTTTTCGTAACTTCTGTCGCGTCATCCCCCGTTTTCGTAACTTCTGTCGCGTCATCCCGCGTTTTCGTA
>CM022880.1:1081103-1098289 GCA_012654025.1 Pachypsylla venusta | reverse complement strand
TTCCTTTCCTATTCCAGTTATTGTTGAATATTTCCTTTCCTATTCCAGTTATAGTTGAATAATTCCTTTCCTATTCCAGTTATTGTTGAATATTTCCTTTCCTATTCCAGTTATAGTTGAATAATTCCTTTCCTATTCCAGTTATTGCTGAATATTTCCTTTCCTATTCCAGTTATTGTTCAATATTCCCTTTCCTATTCCAGTTATAGTTGAATAATTCCTTTCCTATTCCAGTTATAGTTGAATAATTCCTTTCCTATTCCAGTTATTGCTGAATATTTCCTTTCCTATTCCAGTTATTGTTCAATATTCCCTTTCCTATTCCAGTTATAGTTGAATAATTCCTTTCCTACTCCAGTTATTGTTGAATATTTCCTTTCCTATTACCTACATATTTAAAGGGATCTGTGTGTTACAATTTTCAAGTTAGCCATGGTCCAGTTACGAACATTTTTTGTCAGTGTGCCCGGCGTCGCGTCTTTGAACATACTGCGATTTCCTGACTTTCCTCTTAATATTTGGGCATAGTTAGGGACATTGTCCAATCTACTGAATATTATTTTTACATTTTTATGCCCTCAAGTACCCAAATGTTTTATTTATTTATCTATCCCTGGGCCAGACAGAATTTAATTCCCCCAGATGTGCCTCTTCGAGCACAGTAGAGCATCATTATTAGAGCGTGGGTACACAAAACAAAATATACGTTACATTTTTATTGCTAGGTACGTACATACCTAATACGTAACTATAGTATTTTTGTAATTCAGGCAAGAGATTTTAAACGAAATGTTTCAGCTCTAGGGTGTTCATTGATCAGCTCTCGTATTTGGGGCAAATGCAGTTTTCATAGAATTCCTTATTCTCGGGTGTTCATTGATCTACTCTCGTATTTGGGGCAAATGCAGTTTTCATAGAATTCGTTATTCTCGGCTGTTCATTGATCTACTCTCGTATTTGGGGCAAATGCAGTTTTCATACAATTCGATATTCTCGGGTGTTCATTGATCTACTCTCGTATTTGGGGCAAATGCAGTTTTCATACAATTCGATACTCTCGGGTGTTCATTGATCTACTCTCGTATTTGGGACAAATACAGTTTTCATACAATTCGATATTCTCGGGTGTTCATTGATCTACTCTCGTATTTGGGACAAATGCAGTTTTCATACAATTCGATATTCTCGGGTGTTCATTGATCTACTCTCGTATTGGGAACAAATGCACTTTTCATGCAATTCGTTATTCTTGAATGAGATCATTAGACCGATGGCTGGTCTAATGATCTCATTCATAAAAAAGACATAAAAAAAGGCAAAGGTATGTTTGCTATTTCGAAAGATCTGTGCGCACTGTGCGGTGGTGGAAAACGTTCGATTTTTTCGAACTTTTTTCCGAAAAAATATCAAAAACCGTGAATTGTACGGAAATAGTTATTCTAGTTTTATTTAGAGTAAATAAAATTGGCAACAATTTGAGTCCAATTGCAACTCTGTGGCCTTAGCAGATCGCGAGATATAGCACTTCGAAAATTGTCGATTTTTTCCAAAAACCACAAAATTTCACTTTGAGCCAAATTTTGATTTAAAATCTGTTCCAATAGTCTAGGGGGAAGTCATAGTTGTAGTCTCTTTAGTTATTTTTCATTTAAGCCCATAGGGAAGCATTTAGGCCCAGCAGCTCAAAGTGAAATTTTGTAATTTTTCGAAAAAAATCGACAATATTCGAAGTGCTATATCTCGCGATCTGCTCAGGCCACAGAGTTGCAATTGGACTCAAATTGTGGCAAATTTTATTTTCTCTAAATAAAGATAGAATAACTATTTCCGTACGATTCACGGTTTTCGATATTTTTTCGGAAATCTGAAGAAAGTCCAAAAAAATCGAACGTTTTCGACCACCACGCAGCGAGCACAAGTCTTTCGAAATAGCGAACTTATTTCTGCACACCTCTCATGTATCCCAGCAACATATTAAAAAATCAGAACTACGCCATTTTTTTCTACCTTCGATGTCTTAAATGAGAAGTCTACATACCACGTAACACGTAATGATTGTTTTTATAAATACGGAAATGGTTGAACAATAGTTTTTACGACGGAAAAAACAAAATTGTAATTTCACAATGTAAAACTAGACAATAGTTAGCTAATAATTAACCTTGACTGATCTCCATGGGCGTGGTCTATGTCAATCCATGCAGTGCAATTATTGATTGACTAAAACATCCGGCATAATTTGATTAGGTTTCGTGTAAACTGTCAATTTTATCACTCCATTCATCAGATTCAAAGATATATCTACCAGTCCGTCGCGTCGTCAATCCATATCCATACTAATATATAAATGCGAAAGTAACTCTGTTTGTCTGTATGTATGTGTGTATGTATGTATGTATGTTACGCTTTCACGCTTAAACTACTGAACCGATTTTGATGAAATTTGGTATGGAGATAGACTAAACTTTAGGAAAGAACATAGGCTACTTTTTATCGCGAAAAAAGGGTGTTGGAACTATAAACGGCCATGCCTCTAAGGCGCCAAGCGAAGCGGGCGTATTCTGCTAGTTCAAAATAAATCAGAATTTGACTCTCTTTTTTTCGCTTAATGTGTCTTTAACATTTTTTTGTCCTACCCACATTGACCTCACCCAACCTGGGTTGTGCCCGGAATAGCCATGATCAAAAAGGTGGGCCCTCAAGATGGTAGGTTCTTCGCACCCGAGCTAACCGTGCCCTTGAGCACGGCCAAAGACCATCAACTCCGTTCCAACGACAATTCACTGTGTTTTTCCTCCGTTGGAACCAAGCCGTGCTACTCCAGATACTTCTCCAAAGAGTTTGTATATATATATATCCTTGCTAAACACTAAAGTACTCATACGATCATACCACGTTGAATACACCAGTTCCCGTCAGATCACTGAAGTTAAGCAACGTCCGGGCCCAACCCAGGCTGGGTGAGGTCAATGTGGGTAGCTGGTTTGCAAGTTTCCAGCGAATGGAGGGTAAAACCCCCGTCTTGAATGACCAATAGATGTTAAAGAGACGTTAAGCCAAATTAAAAAAAAAAAAAAAAACTCATGATCATGATGTAAATCATGAGCAGCCAGAAACTATCCATCAAACCCAACTGATCTAGAACCGTCGTCATTATGGACAGATTCTGTTGGAGAGGCCGACTTTCTTGGTCTGGAGACACAGTGAGAGTCGTTTAGAACGTTAACAACAACAATCAGGAAGGTGCAAATCTACATGGTCATCCACTTAGTAAAACCTCGCTGGACGTTTCTTAACTCTGATGATGGCTATAGAATATGACTACTTTTTTCATTAAGTCGATCAAAAAATCTGTCACAACAGAATACTAACAAACCTGCGAAGTGGGCAGAGTTTTACCAATTCAAGGGTATTAGCATTTTATATGTTTTAAAAGAAATATAAAAAGTTATGTCTCGGAACCGCTTCCGCATTACTGCAGGGTACTTGCCATTCCGGACACTAGAAAATTCGACCAGAAAATTTTCGCTCCCGACGGGATTCAAACCGACATTCCTCAGAACATGGTCTCGGAGATTGACACAACTCGGCCACGGCAATCAGCTAAAGGTATTGTTGGCATTATGCTCTCGTTAATTGTTCTCAGTCAGACTCTGTGACGCTTGCACTGTGTCCAGAGATCGCAGTTCAATTCCCGCCAGGAGTTACAGAGTCACTTGCTGCTAGGTAGATACGCTTACACTAATACACATCTTAAAATATAAATCAGAAATTTGTGTGTACCTATGAGGGGTTGTCTGTTACAATACCACAGCCCAAACGGTAGCAGATAGCAAAAAATTGATGGGAATAGACCCCCCCAAAATCATGGTCTACGATCCCAGGAAAATTATCAGAACTGAAATATGTCAAACCGTTTTCGAGTTACGGCCAAATCTCTAAATTCTTCTCCAAAATCGGACAGTCACGGTTCGATATCTTAAAATTTGTCGTGACAACATATCAACTCAAAGCGAGAAAGTTTTAGGTGACATCTTTATCCTTCATTTAGGACATATTTTGCAAAATTGTGACTAGCCATTCGAGGGTTACAAGTTCGAATCCGAGATCGGCCAAAATAAAATTTAAACAATACTCATTGTTTAGCCAAAACGGTAAGAGATATAGAAAAATTGATAGGAATGAACCCCCCCAAAACCATAGACTAAGACCCCAGAAACTTTATCATTATTCAAAAATATACAACCGTTTTCGAGTTACGGCCGATGTTTCGATTTTTGAATATATAAATCAGAAATTTTTGTGTACCTATGTATGAGGGGTTGTCTGCTACAATACCACAGCCCAAACGGTAGCGGATAGCGAAAAATTGACGGGGATGGACCACTCCAAAATCATGATCTACGACCACAGGAAAATTATCAGAACTAAAATATGTCAAGCCGCTTTTGATTTACGGCCAAACTTCTAATTAATTCTGAAAAATCGGACAGTCACGGTTCGATATCTTAAACTTTGTCGCGACAACATATCAACTCAAAGCGAGAAAGTTTTAGGTGGCCATGTAGTCCTTATTTTAGGACATTTTCTGCAAAGGTGTGGCCAGCCATTCCAGAGTTACGAGTTCGAAACCGGGAACGGGTAAAATAAAAATTAGAAAATACTAAAAAGTAAGAATGGAAGTGCATCTAAGGCTTTTTAAAGGTTGCGATATACAGGGTGGACACAAACCAATTCCCCCCCCCCACTCAATTTTCATTGTCCTTGAAAAACAAAGATAGCAACATAAGAATCGTAGCGAAGCACGGGCGAAACAGCTAGTCATATATATATGAGCCTTCAATTAATAAGAATGTTACTGTTATATCAAACCAACAACATTATTTCTTTTGAATAACCTTCCAAATCCAAACCTCCTCAATATGATCTCTGACATCTGAATTGATGAAATGAGTCATGAATAAAGAATGTACAAAAATAGTTTCATAAAGAAACGCATCTGTTAATACGATATGGTCCTTAGGATATGAATGGACATAGAAAATTACCAAAATTTTGCCCAATTTTTAAAAATTGTATAGTGCACTTTTTGGACTGAACACGAAGATTGAATGATTCTTTTTAAATGTCGTATGACAACATACAATATTAAATAAGGGACTAGGAGATCTATAGGCGACAAACAAAACAAACCAGATTGTTTCAAAACACACCAATAAACCAAATAACGCCTTCTCTGAATTGCATTTTGGTTTGCTGCTAATTTTTAAATATTCCAATCGCGCCTCTTTTCCCCCCGCCCATCGCGGGGGGAAAAGAGGCGCGTTTACATGCGACAATCACATTTTCATCACTGTTTCTCCGTACCGGTACATTTCCGGAGGCCGAAATTTGGTAAGTAAGTTCGCTTTATGTTCTAAATGTGCAATAAGAAAGGATTTTTTATTATTCCAACTGGGGCGCCAGCCGCGGGGGTAAAAGGCGCGTTCATCAAATATTATCACATTTTCATCACTGTTTCTCCGTACCGGTAAATTTCCGGTGGCTGAAATTTGGTATGTAGATTCGCTTTATGTTCTAGATGTGCAATAAGAAAGGATTTTTTAACATTACAACTGGGGCGCCAGCCGCGGGGGAAATAGGCGCGCCCATAAAATATTATGACCTTTTTATCACTGTTCCTCCGTACCCGTAAATTTATGGAGGCTGAAATTTTGTATGTAGGTTCGTTCTATGTTCTAGATGTGCATTAAGAAAAGACTTTTTAATATTCCAACTGGGGTGTCAGCCGCGGGGGAAATAGGCGCGCCCATGAATTATTATGATCTTTTTATCACTGTTTCTCCGTACCGGTAAATTTCCGGTGGCTGATTTTGTAGGTTCGTCCAAGTGGGACGCAAGCCGCGGAAAAAAAGGGGCGTTTATAAAAATCTGTACTTCAGATTTGGACATTCATATATTTATTCTCATTCTTCTATCAGCTATTATAGCCCGTAGCGAAGCACGGGTAAAACAGCTAGTACCTATATATTAGGGTTTCCGGACTAGAAAAACAAAACAAAAATGTTTGCAATGTATTTTCTACGTAAGATATTCAATATTTTTGGTGCGTGCTGACTCAACTGACTCATAATTCAGATAAGATAATACCTATATATTGGAGTTTCCGGACTAGAAAAACAAAACAAAAATGTTTGCAATGTATTTTCTACGTAAGATATTCAATATTTTTGGTACGTGCTGACTCAACTGACTCATAATTCAGATAAGACAAATGTCTGAATTTATATATTTTGTAATAAATTATATGCAAGTGGAAGGGTGGAGGGGATGTAGAAGCGTGAGCTGCAATATATCTGAGAGATATTTAAAGATGCACCCTTGGAAAATTCGCATTCTTCATATATTATCTATGTGTATTGTGTAATAAAAAAAGCAATTTGTAAAATGATAAATTCTGTGCTGGGTGTGTATACTCCGCTATAAAATGCCATCAAAAGGTGGCTGGAATATAATGCAGAAACGGGGGGGAAAAACTTACAATTAAATATTTCCATTCGTAATCTGTGCGCACACAAAGTGTAATATTTTACACTTCGCCAGTTTGTAAAAAGGTGGTATTTTACGAATCCCCTTAGAAAAACTCGGCCAATGTGACACATGGGTTTATTATTTTTCTGGCAAAAAATAATAAACCATATTTGCCCCCCCCCAACCAAAAAAATGGGGAGGGGGCAAAAAAATTGAGTGGGGATTCTCGTGACGATTCCAAATCTGGGGCGTAATTAAACCCTAAATTTGACATACCCACTATAAATTTGAAGTCTCTGGCTCTTATCATTCTCTTTTTACACAGGATTAATGAAAACCGCTTTAAAGCGGTAAAGTATATTTGATTGAACCCAAAAGTTTCGGGGCTAACTGATGGCATACATACAAAATTTCAAATCCCTAGCTCTTAGACAGCAATACTGAAAACCGCTAAGAAGCGGCAAAAATCGCCAAGAGTGTATTCGATTGCACCCAGAAGTTTTGGGGCACAATTAGAGCCCAGATGGGACCTATATACCAATCGATCTAAATCGGTCAACGCTAAGTGGCAAAAGTGCCCATCACGGCGTACGGCGGACAAACGTATTTTTTTTTTATTCAATTTTTGGATTCTACGTACCTTGAAACGTATAATATCAAATTTTGAGGAAGGTAATTTTTTTTTTTCCGTGACGATTCCAAAGGTTCATTATTGAAAATAATAAACCAAAACTGACCAAGCCAAGTATAAAGTCGGTATTAGTTTAAGAGAATTGAGACAGAAGAACGTGCAATAATAAATTTAAGTGCGGAATATACAGCAGCAACAATAAACTTGGCCCCAATAATAGATATCACTACTTTCATAGGCGGAATTTTTTGGGAAAGTAGAAGGAACTTGGTCTTTTTTCAATGACAATATTTTTGTGAGATATTTGCATTACCAAAAAAATGGAATGGACCCCAACCCCCAAAAAACATAGTAGTTTACCCCAGTAAATTTATCTTTTAAAAATAACGACACACCTATTTCGAGTTGGTTACGGCCATTTTTTCTTTTCGGGAAAAACGATGAATTTTATTCGATTTTTGAGTTTGACTTATCCTGAAACGTATGATTACACTAAAAAAAGGGGGGGGGGTCGTATTTTTATCTTATTTCACGGTCGATTTTAAAGATTCATTATTGAAAATAATAAACCAAAATACAAGAATTATTTATAAACACGCTTCAATCCATTTCATGAAAACAAATTTGTTTACGGTCTTGACTTTGGCAGCCTTATTGATATCATGATTTACTGATTTGTCTATTATTTCCACATTTGATTGCATTATCAGTAAAGGTCTCTCTATTTTTTTGATAACTTAATCTCAATTTAAAAACGTATTTTCTTAAAATTAAAAAAAAAATAGGTCAAGAGTCCAACATTTTGGCACAATTTATTTGATTTGATGTAATCTGTTGAATTTGTTTGGTATATATTTGTGCCCCGATCACACTATTTGATGATCCTTTCAAGTAAAATGTTTTGCAATTCCATTAGAGCCATTCCCCTGTGGATAGAGGAACATAAAAGAAATACTTCGAAGGCACCCAAGTCCATGTCACTCGTAAAAGGCGACTAAAGGAACGGTCGGAAACGATATTTTTTTCATTACCCATGCAGAAAGTAAGGAGAAGCTACTGCATTATCCGTAAGGATATCACCAACTCATGGCGAGTTGTTGCAAACCAGCCCCACGGCTGTTAAATTATGATTGATTGATTGATTTTTTTTTATTTGGCTTAGCGTCTCTTTAACATCTATTGGTCATTCGAGACGGGGGTTTTACCCTCCATTCGCTGGAAACTTGCAAACCAGCTACCCACATTGACCTCACCCAGCCTGGGTTGGGCCGGAAAATAGCCAGCATCACGAGGCCGCGAACCCACGTGGACACCCATATGGTACAACCTCGCTAAACATTGCTTAACTTCAGTGATCGATCGGGAACTGGTGTATTCAACGTGTCATAGACGCTGGCTGATTGATTGATTATAACAAATCAACCAGATATTTATCTGTAATAAATATTATTTCGATATTTTCTCTTTTTCCAATACGATTTCTGATCCAAAGTTAATTTGTTTTTTTCACTTGTGTATTTTCGATAATTGGGCGTCCACAAACGCCTCAGAAATATTTTTTAAAGGTAAGATTAATGAAAGAGTTTTCAAACTGATCAAAAAATGACAAACGAGTTTGTCAAGCGTTTAAACCCTATCAGATTATTTAGACAAATATTGGTCACTTTTGGGTACCAAGGTTAGTTGCTCAGAAAAAAAATAATAGTATCTGTCTGGTCCCCGATCAAATAGAGAATTTTATCAAATATAATTGTGTATCATTTTATAGGGCAGGGGAACATGGGCATCACTCGGGTGGTCTCATTTTTTTTTTTTTTTTTTNTTTTTTTTTTTTTTTTTTTTTTTTTTTTTTTTTTTTTTTTTCTGTGGGAAACTCTTTTTACTATTAGGTTAACTTTACGATATAACCAGCCTCCTCTGCAGTTTCCCCGTATACAACAGCTATATACACATTTACCTTTAACGGCGCTGAGTCGCTGAGTGTACCCTAATAAAGCTAGAGATACTAGGTCACTCTCATCCTAAATCGCACGTACTAGGATGAGAAAGATCACTCCCAAGAACTGGTGCATCCAATCCTTGGCTATTTGCACATTTTCCTGATGAATTTACATCAGGGTATCTCAGCGGAACGCAATATTTTAAAAACGGCTGATAATTTTTGAAAAACGTCGAAACACTTCTGTCTTTATTTCAAAAGAAAAACTTTCTCCAGTAGCTTTTTTTTTTGACAATTAAGGCGCCTTAACTTCGAGGTCGTTCGCGCCAAATCCCTGGTTCACAGGAGTCTAAAACAGTCTACCCGTTTAAAGTAGACCACAAGAGAGTCCAACACCAAAGGGTCATCTAACAAGGACGGAGGGGGGAGGAGAGAAGTCATGGCAACCGAAAGAGATGAACAGTGCAGGATATGCTGGACGGACAGCACAGCCCCACATTGGCATATTGAAGGTTTTATTAAATAGAAAACCGTGAGTAAGCCGGGTGTGGCCGATTCTCATTCGGGCGATCATATTGGCTGGACTGGTGTTGGACCAAAAACTGGAGATCTCATTATGGGTGATGGAATTTGAATTTAAAGGATTTGTGAGATGTTTAGCTGCTACATCGACAGCCTCGTTGCCTCAGATGCCCACAGTGGGATGGACACCAATCCAGTAGTTTTAAATTGGCAACTTTTAAATTTTACATGAAATGAGGTTTTGTAATATATTTTTGAAGAACTTTTTAAATTTCCGTCAAACACAGGAATAAGGTTTTTTTTTTTTAAAAAAAAAAAAACTTTTTCAGCAATGCTACCTGTCCTCAAAAACATGTGCTTAACTATTGTTGACCTAAATCTGTGGGGTCTAGATTGTACTATATATTAAACCACATTTTAAGTTTGTAACTTGCTCCAAAAAAAAATGTCTGGTACCCAATTTTGATATTTTTTGAATGGGCACTTAATTGGGTGAGGTCTACAATTTACAAAATTACTAATCTATCTACGTAATGTAAAAAGCTTAAAGTAATTATCATTTACCTGGTTTGCCTTTGCAAGGAATTTGTCGTCTGTTCATTTTCCAACGTCATTGTGTCATACACAAAGTCATCAATTTCAGCACCTAATTCTGGAGAACTAACTACGGAGGGCTTTTCACACTCAAAAAAGCTTACACGAACTTTTGATCGAGCTACATTTACGCCTTCACTCCTGTAACACAAAAAAGACGATATAGGTTAGAAGTTGTTGCAGACTCTAGGAGAAAATCGATAAAGGAAGTCAGAGGAAGTCACAAAACGACGTTTTTGAGCAGTTCAATCATACGAGTGCGGCAATTAGTTTTCCCACAATTCAAAAAATCGTGGGGTTTGTGATATTCAACACGAAATGACATCTAGTTTTTAGTTTGTCGAGCGTGCATCGTGCGTTCGTTGTCAAGTTGTTTTTTTAAAAAAGTGAACCATTATAGCCACTCAGAGGGCGTTCCGCACAAGGTATGGTTTGCACTCCACGGATCCAGTTCTTGATCGAAAAACAATTTTGAGTCGAGTTCACAACTTTAGGACCACATCATCAGCTTTAGGCTGTATGGGGCTACCTGTACAGCCAATCGTTCTCGTAAGATTCCGCAGGACATGTTTCTCTTTATTTCACTTCCACATATCAACATCATCCATTACAAAAAAAAGGCATGCTAAATATCATTCTAAGTGAACAAGATCGCAAACGACCTTGAAAAGGTACTTTTTCGTCAACTTTGTAAGCTCCTAATTTGAAAGATGGAAACTTTGTTTTGACGTACACTCTATTGTTCATACAACATTTTCTTTTCAATTAAAAAGTTTGAATAGGGTTACATGTTACATGCTGTGTCAAGTAAAACCATACTAAGACTAAGGCAGAAAATATGTACAACTGTAAAGATTTTTAAAATCTACTTATTTAATTAAATTATTATTGAAGAGAAGGAATGAAAATGATAAAAAAACACTTGACTTTATAAACTACAATTTTTATTATTCTTGTAATTTAGGCTTCCAATCCCGCATGCGGGATTGATTTTGAATCCCGCATGAGGGATTTGAGCATTATCCCGCGGAATCCCTCATTTTTTAATATTATAAGGGGGAAAGTTCTCAGTAGGTAGGTATATCCTCATACATGCACCATCTACGCTAACTGCTTTCATATATATTTGCCTGATCATTTTTTTGATCTCAAAGGCAATATGTCATCCTCACTTTCACTAAGATCAACAGTGTTTATAAAAATCAGTTTATAAAAATGTTTATAAAAATCTGGTGTAAACATCACACGACTTTCCTTATCTATATAAAAAAAGAAGAAAGTATTGTAATGGGCTGAAATTTTCGATGTCGAGTTTTCAATGTCAAAACACGTTTTGAAGTCCCCAGAGCGGAAATATAGTTATATATTACACATCTTGATATATTGCACTTCAACCTAAGTTGTATTTTTCAATTTCTTATATGAAATGGATATGAATTGGCACCAAAGTGACCCTCAAAGTCCAATTAGCGGCCAACAATATATTACAATTCAACCTAAGTTGTATTTTTCAATTTCTTGTATGAAATTGATATGAATAGGCACCAATTTTTAGCTATTACCGTTCTCATTTTAAGCAGAATATGCAAAAACCACTAAAAAACGGCATAAAACCGACAACGGTACATTCGATTTCCATCAAAAGCTTATTTTGCCGTTCATGGCATAACACTCTAGCACTTTTCGTTCTTGAGACATTTTGTTCACAGACAGACGAACAGACAGACACACCCACGGACAAATGGCTGAAACTGGGGAAATATTGCTCTGGGGACCCCAAAACGTGTTTGGCATTGAAAACTCGACATCGAAAATTTCAGCCCATTACAGTATACTTTCCTTTTTATAGGATAAGGAAAGTAAAAATGATAAAATAAATACCCTAAGGTCATGTTTTTTTTCGGGATTTGCGAGATTGCGGGATTGGAGCTTGCGGATCACGCAGACTGCAAATCCCGCAAAAAACGCGCGGATCCCGTATTTGCGGGATTGGAAGCCCTACTTGTAATCTTCTTTCTTTTGATATTGAAGATTTATCTACTTTTCATATAAATTTTCTTCTTATTTTATGTTCTTCAAGGATTTTCTATTAGTTCACACTCACCCTGTGTATATGAGGGCCAAGTGAAATTGAAAACAACAAATAATATAATGAGATAAATAATATTTGTTAAAAATAATATTAAATAGATTTCTTAAAAATCTCACTTTCTATACACAACAAAGATTTTTTTTTATGAAATGATTATTTTTTATTAATATAAGAATAATTCTTTAAAATCAAAATTAATATGATTTGTCAAAATATAATTTTTTAATATCGTCTTCCCACGAGAATTTGAATGAAACTTATAAATTAAATTTTCAATGAAATTCTGTTTTTTAAAATCTATGACGAGGGTTATTGTTTACATCATATCAGATTATTTCATTGAAATGAAATAGGAAAACAGCGGATTAATCTTGGATAAATATTGTGGAAATATCGTCGTACACAGAACAAAACATCATATCCGATTATTTCATTGAAATGCAATAGGAAAACAGCGGATTAATCTTGAATTAAATATTGTGGAAATATCGGCGTACACAGAACAAAACATCATATCCGATTATTTCATTGAAATGAAATTATATCGGCGTAGATAGAACAAAACATCATATCAGATTATTTCATTAAAATGAAATAGGAAAACAGCGGATTAATCTTGGATTAAATATTGTGGAAATATCGTCGTACACAGAATAAAACATCATATCATATATTTCATTGAAATGAAATAGAAAAACAGCGGATTAATCTTGGATTAAATATTAATTCTTGAAAATATTTATGGAGTTCTGATCATTGCAGTCCAGTTTGTCTCGACTTGGAAAAATTTAAATTGAAAATATTTTACTCATTAAAAATTGTTCTTTTCTTTTTCGCTTTTCACTTTTTTGACGTCGCCTATTTTTCATTGCATTTTATCGCGGGAACCAACGTGTGAAAGTACTTTTTCATCTCTTGGTTTAAACGCTAGAAACTACAAAATTTATAGGAAATTATATGCATTATTTGCGAAATAATCCCTGAGCGCGACGATTCTTTGGCTATATGCGCTTTTCGTTGTACAGATATTTTTCAATGCTAATTGAATTCAGCAGCCCATGGCGTTGACACTCTTGTAAATACCGTACACGTGAATTTTCTGTCAGAAAAAGTATCACAGCACGAAGCTCTTGAGGCAGTTTTGTTCGTCGGAAGTTCCCGTTTCAAAGACACTTTCAATTTAGAACGTTAGATAAGTTGTGGAATTAATTAAGAATTGATGGTTCACATTGCCATCCATTTTTGGGTGGTTGGGTGGAAGAGCTCACATATGTGAGAATTCTGCCACGTTGAATAAAACCATAAAAGAAAAAAAAAAAATAACGTTTTAATATCGGTAAATTCGACTAGAGAGAACGGCAACACGCTTAGGAATTATTCAAAATTTTGTAGCAGTAAAGTAGATTTCCAAACTTGTTTGGAAATTTACTTCTAGAACGCCATAGAAACTGGTCTGCTTGTGAAAGATATGGTAAAGTAGCTACAAGGGGGTTTGGAAGCCGATCTTCTTCACACCCCCAAAGACTGCTTTCTATCGAAGGAAGTATTAGTCAGCAGATCAGAGGCTCCCAAACTGGGGGGGCGTGAAGGCAAGCCAAGGGGGGCGCGAGACTAGTTGAGTTATTATCATTTAGTTAAAATTTAAATGTACACAATTTTTTTACAAAGGTAAATTTATTTTAGAAAATTTGAATGAGATAGCATCCAGCGACATATTAGCGTTGTGAATGAGATAGCATTCAGCATCACATTAGCGTTTTGAATGAGATAGCATTCAGCAATACATTAGCGTTTGAATGAGATAGAGCATACATCAGCAACACATTAGCGTTTTGAATAAGATAGCATTCAGCAACACTTTAGCGTTTTGAATGATATATCATTCAGCATTAGCGTTTTGAATGAGATAGCATTTAGTAACACCTTATCGTTTTGAATGAGATAGCATTTAGCAACACATTAGCGTTTTGATTGATATATATAGCATTCAGCATTAGCGTTTTGAATGAGATAGCATTCAGCAACACATTAGCGTTTTGAATAATATAGCATTCAGCAATACATTAGCGTTTTGAATAAGATAGCATTCAGCAACACATTAGCGCTTTGAATGAGATAACATTCAGCGACACATTAGCGTTTTGAATGAGATAGCATTCAGCATTAGCGTTTTGAATGATATAGCATTCACCAGCAACACACATACCCTATTTGAATGANACAGAACAAAACATCATATCCGATTATTTCATTGAAATGAAATAGGAAAACAGCGGATTAATCTTGAATTAAATATTGTGGAAATATCGGCGTAGATAGAACAAAACATCATATCAGATTATTTCATTATTTTATTTTGAATCAAAGTTTGATTCAACTCATCATACGTGATTTTGTTTTGAATCAAAGTTTGATTCAGCTCATCATACGAGATTTTGTTTTTAATCAAAGTTTGATTCAACTCATCATATGTGATTTTGTTTTTAATCAAAGTTCGATTCAACTCATCATACGTGATTTTGTTTTGAATCAAAGTTTGATTCAACTCATCATACGTGATCTTGTTTTGAATCAAAGTTTGATTCAGCTCATCATACGTGATTTTGTTTTGAATCAAAGTTTGATTAAACTCACCATACGTGCTTTTGTTTTGAATGCGACGATTTAAATTTTTATTTTATTTTGAATCAAAGTTTGATTCAACTCATCATACGTGATTTTGTTTTGAATCAAAGTATGATTCAACTCATCATACGTGCTTTTGTTTTGAATGCGACATTAATTATTCAACTCATCATACGTGCTTTTGTTTTGAATGCGACGATATTAATTTTATTTTTTTTATTCCGAATCAAGGAAATAGGTTAAGTGTGTTCTGAATAAACAGACAGACATTTCAACATCAACACAAAATACGTGAAATGGGAACATTTAGCGTAAATGATGATTGAAGAATTTGATATTGTTTATAGAAACGGAATTTTTGTCAGTGTTAGAAAAGTATTAGCATTCATGTAGGTACCACCGTCAATGACACGTCGAATGAAATAACAGTTCACTAAAGTGAAGCAACGTCCAGCTGGGTTTTACTATGTAGGATCAAGAATTTGATAGTGTTTATAGAAATGGAATTTTTGTCAGTGTTNTTATGTGCATGAAGTATGTATCTCATGAGTTATTGAGCGAAATGAGTTAAGGGAAAAACTCGATTAATCTAGGTGAGCGGGATCGTACAAATCATTGAGAAATCCCATCTCTACTTCTGGAACATATTATGTGCATGAAGTATGTATCTCATGAGTTATTGAGCGAAATGAGTTAAGGGAAAAACTCGATTAATCTAGGTGAGCGGGATCGTACAAATCATTGAGAAATCCCATCTCTACTTCTGGAACATATTATGTGCATGAAGTATGTATCTCATGAGTTATTGAGCGAAATGAGTTAAGGGAAAAACTCGATTAATCTAGGTGAGCGGGATCGTACAAATCATTGAGAAATCCCATCTCTACTTCTGGAACATATTATGTGCATGAAGTATGTATCTCATGAGTTATTGAGCGAAATGAGTTAAGGGAAAAACTCGATTAATCTAGGTGAGCGGGATCGTACAAATCATTGAGAAATCCCATCTCTACTTCTGGAACATATTATGTGCATGAAGTATGTATCTCATGAGTTATTGAGCGAAATGAGTTAAGGGAAAAACTCGATTAATCTAGGTGAGCGGGATCGTACAAATCATTGAGAAATCCCATCTCTACTTCTGGAACATATTATGTGCATGAAGTATGTATCTCATGAGTTATTGAGCGAAATGAGTTAAGGGAAAAACTCGATTAATCTAGGTGAGCGGGATCGTACAAATCATTGAGAAATCCCATCTCTACTTCTGGAACATATTATGTGCATGAAGTATGTATCTCATGAGTTATTGAGCGAAATGAGTTAAGGGAAAAACTCGATTAATCTAGGTGAGCGGGATCGTACAAATCATTGAGAAATCCCATCTCTACTTCTGGAACATATTATGTGCATGAAGTATGTATCTCATGAGTTATTGAGCGAAATGAGTTAAGGGAAAAACTCGATTAATCTAGGTGAGCGGGATCGTACAAATCATTGAGAAATCCCATCTCTACTTCTGGAACATATTATGTGCATGAAGTATGTATCTCATGAGTTATTGAGCGAAATGAGTTAAGGGAAAAACTCGATTAATCTAGGTGAGCGGGATCGCACAAATCATTGAGAAATCCCATCTCTAATACTTCTGGAACATATTATGTGCAGGGAGTATGTATCTCACAAATCATTGAGAAATGCCATCTCTAATACTTCTGGAACATATTATGTGCAGGGAGTATGTATCTCACAAATCATTGAGAAATGTCATCTCTAATACTTCTGGAACATATTATGTGCACGAAGTATGTATCTCACAAATCATTGAGAAATCCCATCTCTAATACTTCTGGAACATATTATGTGCATGGAGTATGTATCTCATATAATGTACCACGTAGAAGTGATTTAGGATGAAAATTGTAATTTCATGCTTGATATGTGATACTGTCAACGTGAAATTCAATTTTAATGGAACTGACTGAATTCGTTTCCAACACAACAACAATGTCAAAGAATGCATCTAACAATAATTGAACTCTGCCAAGTATAAAACACTGATATTTGTTAACACGCAGGTCTGAGCGCACGGCAGTGCGCCAGGCCAAGTTCCAGGAAGCACCAGTGTATCTTTACACGAAGCAATTTTCACACCGTCAGATATCCGGTTCTACAGGCGATAGGTCATTGAAATTTTGAACATACATTCCGTAGTATAGTACAATACTACAGGATAAACTTCAAAAGTTAAT
>CM022880.1:1065485-1078737 GCA_012654025.1 Pachypsylla venusta | reverse complement strand
TAATAATTTTCATCTGAATTACATTTTCCCAATATCTCACACTGTATTTGTCTGTGTGTTTGAAATGTTCTGTCACATCCTGTATATAATAATAATTTTCATCTGAATTACATTTTCCCAATATCTCACACTGTATTTGTCTGTGTGTTTGAAATGTTCTGTCACATCCTGTATATAATAATAATTTTCATCTGAATTACATTTTCCCAATATCTCACACTGTATTTGTCTGTGTTCATGTTTAAAAATACTCTCTGATATCGAGCCAAAAGTTTTAATATTAGAAACTGTTCACAATACTCAGCACAGTATTTTAAGCTTTGATTAATGCATAATCATCTTTATTGTGCCAAAATATAAAATGCATCCCACCACCAACAATAAAAAAAAACTTATGCTTTTATTCCAAAGGAGTTTTCAATCAAACACGATTTTCCTGCTTTAAAAAACACTACCGTTATTCATGACGAGGATTCACTTACTTTTCCACTTCCGACGAAACTCGAGTCGGAAGAGAGAAAAAAAAAATCGGCCAGAAAAGTGGCCGTAACGAAATGACCCCAACTAAAACCAAACCACATTCAATTGTCATCGAAGATCTACCACGGTGCCAAATTTCAGCTCAATCGGACAATGGGAAGTGGATTAAATTTAATTTCTAAGATTTACCCACAAACATACATACATAGTAAGTTAAATAAAAGCCTTTAAAAAAAAGAAAAATTTTTCTTTAAAAAAATGTCTTGAAAAAATTTTTTCTGGTCGGGTTGAAAAATTGAGAAAAGCTTTTTTCGGATTTTCTACTTGTGGGTTGTTGTTTTAGCGACTAATGACAAATCAATTGTTTGTTGTTGGGATTGAATGTCCAATCCATGCAAGTCTGCTACGTCTTTAGGTTTCTTCCACAGGTAGGTGGTGAGCGTGGTTGAATTATGAGGACAATTGAAAAGATGGTGGATGTCATGAGGTTGTCCTTGGCACAGATTCATTTTGGTTTATTATTTTCAATAATGAACCTTTGGAATCGTCACGAAAAAAAAAAATATNCCCCCCCCCCCCTCATTTTTTTTTATATTTGGACAGACTGTTGAGAAGAGTTGAGGACTCTGGACCAGCAGCTTGATCAGAGTTGGGCTATCTTGGATGGCGTTTTTCTGGGTATATCGTCTTCTTCTTTGGCAATTGATGGCGGTTGGTGTCCTGTTGGATTAGTAGTTAGGGTGCATTCAACAGCACAGGTGTGGATTTCTTTGTTGCACTGCTTTTATTGGAGTAGGTCAATGGTGGGAGATGGAATATATTTTATGTTTTAAGACAGGCGTATACTACGAGGTGGATACTTGGGGTTAGCTCAGCCTTCTGTGAAGGCATTTTAGTAGCTATGGTCAACAAAGCTAATATGATATCCTCGGTGAAGTATATGTACAATTGAAACAATATTTTATTTAACCTTTTGGTGTTTGTGACAACAGTTTCCAGGCCACATAATCATTCCGATCTGAAAAACGTTTCTGATAATATCGGGGGCTATTTTGGAATTTATCTTTCACGTATGCGACATTAAGATCTTCATCTTTCAAGTATGCGACATTAAGATCTTCATCTTTCAAGTATGCGACATTAAGATCTTCATCTTTCACGTATACGACATTAAATCTTCATCTTTCACGTATGCGACATTAAGATCTTCATCTTTCACGACACGTACGCGACTTTAAGATCGTCATAAATGGTAATGCTGGCGCTATGAAAATAGCATTAGGAATTGTGGAGTATTTAAAGCGACCTGTATGAGTAAATGCAGTCATCTGATCTCTCTGCTGAGATCACAGGTCTATCAAGATTAATGCTAATTGGAGAGAATTCTTTGTTGTCTCTCAAACTTGAGTCGAGAATATTGCACAGCGCGACTTATACGAGACAAATAAAATCTATCTGCATATTTCTGGAATATTAAATTACTCAGAAAAAATATGTTCCATTACGGACATGTTGACGAGAACATTATGTTTAATTGAAATTAATGAACGTCTAAATACACTGCAGGAGTTGCATCATCCTCTCTGCACTAGCATTGAATGTTCCAATACAATAGGTTTGTAGAGTGCATAGTATGACAAAGATAAAACGTAACTAGTAAAAGGTTCTGTGAACAATTCAATCTTTGGCCACCATTTGAGTTTTCAGACCTAATTTCATCAAAATTGGACAAGGATTCGAGAATATCAAAAAAAATCATGGTGTCAAAACCAGACTTTCGCTTTGTTCGGTCAATAAATAATTATCCAGACCGAAATCGATTTTTTTCTGGCCGAGGGATTAATTGTTGACACGATATCACACTGCGCTGTTCCTCCTTCGAGTTCAAATACTACATTGAAAAGGTCAGTACAAAGACAAAACTGAATCCGTAAAATATGACAATCCGCCAAATGACAGGTGCGATCCGTTACGTCTCCTAAGAAGAACATTGGCGATTTACGATTTTTCAGAAAGTTAGCGAGAGAGTTATGCACTGCATCACACAAGTCACAAATGGTGTAAATTTAAGAACAAGAAAGTTAGCGAGAGAGTAATGCACTGCATCACACAAGTCACAAATGGTGTAAATTTAAGACCAAAATTTAAGACCAAGAAAGTTAGCGAAAAAGTTATGAACTGCATCACAAAAATCACAAATGGTGTAAATTTAAGACCAAGAAAGTTAGCGAAAAAGTTTTGAACTGCATCACAAAAATCACAAAGGGTGTAAATTTAAGACCAAGTAATTTCGTCAATCAGAAGTGAAAATCGATAGGAAGCAAATTTTGGAGTCGTTTAGGCGAAAGGTTTTATTCCAGCTACCATTGTATTCAAAAGTATGGAAATTTTAAGAGATTAGCAACATACACATGAAAATGGGTGTAACATCAGCCTACGTTGCAAATTTAATAATGACGAGGAAAAGGAAAGCCTTATTTGAGATACCTTGTAGAGGGGACAATCTATCGGGAAGAAAGTATAAACTTTAGTGTGAAAAAAGGGGGAAGAATCAAAAGGGTTAAACAAGAATTCGGATGGAAGGACAAGTTTGGAAAAGAATTAAAAGAGAATGGATGTTATGGATGGAGGAATTAGGAAGCGCTTATATAACAGGGGATCTTTGGAAGATTAGAATAAAGAAATAGGTAAAACCCTCTGCAAATACGAATAAGTAAAGATAAACAAGAGCTCATACACGATATGGAACTGAAGAGATAAACAAGAGCAACAATAAGATCAGAACAAATACAGAAGTACACAATAATAGACCTCATTCACGATATAGGACTGAAGAGATAAAGAAGAGCAACAATAAGATCAGAACAAATACAGAAGTACACAATAATAGACCTCATTCACGATATAGGACTGAAGAGATAAACAAGAGCAACAATAAGATCATAACAAATATAGAAGTATACAATAATAGACCTCATTCACGATATAGGACTGAAGAGATAAACAAGAGCAACAATAAGATCAGAACAAATACAAGTACACAATAATAGACCTCATTCACGATATAGGACTGAAGAGATAAACAAGAGCAACAATAAGATCAGAACAAATACAGAAGTACACAATAATAGACCTCATTCACGATATAGGACTGAAGAGGTAAACAAGAGCAACAATAAGATCAGAACAAATAGAGAAGTACACAATATAAGACCTCATTCACGATATAGGACTGAAGAGATAAACAAGAGCAACAATAAGATCAGAACAAATAGAGAAGTACACAATAATAGACCTCATTCACGATATAGGACTGAAGAGGTAAACAAGAGCAACAATAAGATCATAACAAATACAGAAGTATACAATAATAGACCTCATTCACGATATAGGACTGAAGAGGTAAACAAGAGCAACAATAAGATCAGAACAAATACAGAAGTACATAATAATAAACCTCATTCACGATATGGGACTGAAGAGATAAACAAGAGCAACAATAAGATCAGAACAAATACAGAAGTACACAATAATAGACCTCATTCACGATATAGGACTGAAGAGATAAACAAGAGCAACAATAAGATCAGAACAAATACAGAAGTACACAATAATAGACCTCGTTCACGATATAGGACTGAAGAGATAAACAAGAGCAACAATAAGATCAGAACAAATAGAGAAGTACACAATAATAGACCTCATTCACGATATAGGACTGAAGAGATAAACAAGAGAAACAATAAGATCAGAACAAATACAGAAGTACACAATAATAGACCTCATTCGCTATATAGGACTGAAGAGATAAACAAGAGCAACAATAAGATCAGAACAAATACAGAAGTACACAATAATAGACCTCATTCACGATATAGGACTGAAGAGATAAACAAGAGCAACAATAAGATCAGAACAAATATAGAAGTACACAATAATAGACCTCATTCACGATATAGGACTGAAGAGATAAACAAGAGCTACAATAAGATGAGAACAAATACAGAAGAATACAATAATAGACCTCATTCACAATATAGGACTGAAGAGATAAACAAGAGTTACAAGAAGATCAGAACAAATACAGAAGTACACAATAATAGACCTCATTCACGATATAGAAGTGAAGAGATAAACAAGAGCTACAATAAGATCAGAACAAATACAGAAGTACTCAATAATAGACCTCATTCACTATATAGGACTGAAGAGATGAACAAGAGCTGCAATAAGATCAGAACAAATACAGAAGTACACAATAATAGACCTCATTCACTTCCATAAAAAGGCCGGTTGCAAAAATGTTTTACAATTCATAAAAAAAAATTGAAACCAACTGTAGAAAAAAACTGACATCTTCTGGACATTGGTGGATAAAAATGAGAAAAAAAACCCAAGTGTAATGAAAGTCTAGAGATGTGCTTCTTTTGATAAGTGAGAGTTGATTAAAGATAAAGACTGAATGAATGAAGTGAACAAGATGAATTTCATTATTTATATTATCTTTCTAATAAATTATCCACTCACTCTCAGGTCAAGGTTAGGTTCCCAAGGTCGTTCTATCTATAAACATTGATGAGATCATTATGAACGGGCTTGCCGATTCGTTCCATACCATACTAATCTTCATAGTTGATAGCATATGGCTGTTCAGTAGTTTCTACTTATTATTATATGTAACAATAGATCTTGAATCTTTCGTTTAAGACCACGATGTTAGTCCGTCTGTCCCCCTTACAGGGCTTAACTCTGATAAAATAGTTAAAAGACTGCTAATATCCCCAGACGATAGTCCCTGAAATACAGGTTGTCCATAGTCTCACCCCAGCCCCCGTATAACGAGAATGGCTGAAAATATAAGAAAACGCAAAAACACGCGTCCCTTAGATTTTAGGGGGATTGATTTTAGACTAAAAAATATTTGGCCTCGGCCAGTCGTTTAGGCTGGGGGAAGGTATATCAAGTACCACCTTGTTTTCCTTAATACGAGTTCATTACAGAAAACCAGAGCTCTCTAGGATCTACCGTTCACGAATTACAGGGTGGAACATGTAACAATGGACCCTTTGCGGCCGCACAAAGATGGTAGGAAAAAAGGACACCTTGTATTGCGCCTTTAGCCTAAGCCTACATTAAAAGTCCTAATACTATACCAAGTGTCCCAAAAGTCCGAGATCACCTGAATATCTTTTGAACGGCTTTATGTTTAGTTTGGAAATTTGGTATTATATTCCAAATTAAACCATCTGATGGTGTGACCAATTTTTCTGGGACGGGGCCCATGTGGTCCCTAGAGGGTCCATTTTTTTGTTTTTGCGAACCCCCATCTTGTGATACATTTTCAGAAAGACAATGAAATTGGGAGTACTTTGCAAAAAAATTCACACGTCTAGCGTGTTTGGTTTCAAAATGGCGGCCATTTGAATTTTCCAAGACATGACTTCTAAAGGCGAATTATGTCTAAAAAGCAGGTTCCTCAACATTGGTGTCCTATGCAATCATTCAATATCCCATTGCAAATAATTCGCCTAGTTTTAGACACTCTTGGAAGTCGTCATATCTTGGAAATTTCAAATGGCCGCCATTTTGAAATTAAACACGCTAGACGTGTATCCTTTTTTGCAATGTACTTCTAATTCTATTGTCTTTCAGAAAATGTATCACAAGATGGGGGTTCGTATTTAAAAAACAAGAGGGGCCACATGGAAGCCGCCCCTGAAAAATTGGTCACACCATCAGGTGGTTTAATTTGGGATATAATACCATGCAAAATTTCAAAACTCCACATAAAGCCATTCAAAAGATATTCAGGTGGTCTCGGACTTTTGGGACACCCTGTATATTTCTAGAGACTACTCGTATTTAATTTTGAGATAGACTAGCGCAGCGCATCACAGTGAATCCATTTTCACTATTGAAATGTATTGTGTGGTTCTTGTAATATCGAGATTGAATAAACATAATATTGACATTGTTGTCAATAGAAGAGCTGTTGGCGACACTCTTTACAATGAACTAAAACTCTAACGTGTTATAATTTGTGATGGAACATTCCATATATTTATTCTATTGTTATCACTTTTCAGAAATAAACTTAAAATTATATAAAATTTTATGTGTTGTCATGCATTGTACAAACCGTCGCAAAACCTTTCTATAGAGAAAACTATAATAAGATTAGCAAGTTTTACCTGGAGGATTAATTTGATTTCCGTTTTACCAAGCCCCGGATGATGGTTATGGGACGCATTTCAAAAGTCAGCATTGAAAATAATCAAGTTCTTTGAATCAAGAAAGTTAACTAAACATTGATACAGCCATTCCTTGATTCAAGAAACATAAATCCGGCTTTGTCAATGTTTACGAGTACATTATTCGACGTTCCACGACAATAGTAATGCTATATGATCGCTCTTTCTCTTTTATATCGTTAGTTCAAGTATCTACCAAAAACTTATAAAAAAAAAATGTCTATAAAAATAGCTATGTACCTATAAAAAAAATTTAAAATCATGTTTAAAAAATATCTCCATTCATCATTTTCCTCATTACATCAGTTTCATCATCCAATCTCCTCACCATTCCAACTCATCGCACCAACTTCATGAACCATTCATTTTTTGTCCACACTGTAAGACTGTGGAATCAATTGCCATCAGACTTGAGATTGTTAGAGAGTCGGTCCGGTTTCAAAATTCAGACAGGAAGAAATTTGCTCGCATCGGAAGCCCTTTAAATAATTATTTTGATTTTCCCTAGGGTTTGTTTGGGTAAGTAAAATATAGGCAGGGATATCAAGAGGTTGGGTGGAAGTGAATTGCTCAGGAATTAACCCCGCTTAATAACTAAGATAACGCCCACACAATGAAATGTATTGGAAGTTAACAATAAAGTGTACAAAGAAATAATTTTCATAATATGAAAACAACAATTATAAGCCGCAGTAATAACTAAGATAACGCCCACACAATGAAATGTATTGGAAGCTAACAATAAAGTGTACAAAGAAATAATTTTCATAATATGAAAACAACGATTATAAGCCGCCGTAATAACTAAGATAACGCCCACACAATGAAATGTATTGGAAGCTAACAATAAAGTGTACAAAGAAATAATTTTCATAATATGAAAACAACAATTATAAGCCGCGTTAATAACTAAGATGACTCCCACACAATGAAATGTATTGGAAATTAAGTGCACAGAAATGTTTTGCCAAAAATAATTTTGAGTAATTTTAATGCGAAAGATAAACAAGAGGCCTTAGGGGCTTGGCTAATTATACCAACACCCGGATATAGTCTATATCAATATTCAAGAGAAGAAAAAAAAAAATAATTGATTGATCCTTTTGGATTTTATAGATCCATTTATTGGCAAATCCCAAAAGAATCCAATATAGGTTGCAAAGACAGAAGGCTTTTAATGCCCAGTAGGGCTACTAATACCAATGGCGAAGAATCGCCATCCGCCACCTATACTGTAGAATTGTTTCTTCCGAAGCATTCATAAATAAGCAAAAAGATAAATACGCCATTTCTTGTAGGATTTCTGAAGTTAAACATCGTTCAGCGTCGTATTACTTGGTGGGTGACCATGTAGATTCGCGCCCCTCGTGATGTAAGTTTCGAGCGATTGGTAGGTAAAACCCCCGTCTCGAATGACATTTAGGAGATGTTAATCCAGATAAATTCATACTTCTTGTGAAGAGATCAAAATAAAAATTACGCCAGACATTCTCCAGCCTATATGAGCTGGAATTAATCTTTCGAAGCAGTTAGGTGTTCATATTCATCCTTCCTTGAGTCTGGTCCAGAGAGAAAACTAGTTCTAAAATTTTAACTTTATTGTTGAAAATAGGGATGGGATTTTCGACTCACTTAGATGAGTCGACATGACTCGACTCTCGATCTCGACTCGCATCGAGCGAGTGACAATTTTCAAAAACGCCTTATTTGATCAAAAAAACATAATAAAACCAATTGACAAAAGGGGCATCTACCAAATAAACGTCCCCAACTTCGGCGAATACATTAAAAAATCATCACAATCAATCGTCACCAGAATAAAAGAACATTTTCCTTCAGTAAACAAAAAACACCCGGAAAAATATTTCTGCCTTTATTATCTTTATCAGTCAACAACAAAAAAGCTACTGGTCGACTCTTTGAAGAGTCGACTCATTTCAAAAAGATGATTCGATTCGTGAGTCATTTGTGAGTCGACTCATGAGTGGTCTCGTGGATAACTAACCCATCCCTAGTTGAAAACAACTTCATGAAGAGACCTCCCAATGTACATAAACCTAGTCGTCTCATAAGTAGTGATAGTGACATCAGGTTTATTAAAATCATTCAACAAATTAATCCATTAAAATAGCCTTGAATCAGAACTAAAAGTGAGAAAACATAAAATTGGAGCACAGATGATGAAAACACGAAGCAAACGGCAGCCATAGGAAACATATTGTTACAAACAAAAACCTGAGACATGTGGTAAGTATTGTTACTGGTGACCTTGAGAAAGTGGAAATGGAAGAATGCCTAGCAATTTTACAGACTTCCAGAAATCCATCCATACTAATATTATAAATGCGAAAGTAACTCTGTCTGTCTGTCTATCTGTCTGTCTGTCTATCTGTCTGTCTGTATGTATGTTACGCTTTCACGCTTAAACTACTGAACCGATTTTGATAAATTTAGTATGGAGATAGACTAAACTTTAGGAAAGGACATAGGCTTGTTAAGCCAAATTAAAAAAAAAAAAAAATCACCCCAGTCATTCTTCAGCATATATGAGCTGGAATTAATCTTTTTAAGCATTTAGGCGTTTAAAGTGGAAATGGAAGAATTGAGACAAGTGGAAATGGAAGAATGCCTTGCAATTTTACAGTCTTCCAGAAATCTGTTGAATAATCTGGAATAGCCACCGTCGATGGCACGCTGAATTCAGAAATCTATTTATAATAATCTGGAAGAATTTTGTTAACTAATCACATGCTGTTCTTGACGTAAGTGGGACATCAATTATAACACAAACAGAACAGCAAAATCACTAAAAGACGTAATGACTTGCGTTTGCAAAGAAAATAGAAATAATTATTCAATAATGTAGTTTTTGGTTTATTATTTTAAATAATGAACCTTTGGAATCGACCATGACCAAAATGCAGAACGCAGTGGCCAACCATCACAATTAGAGAAACATTACACAACACTAATATTATTCTATTTCATACTGTCAGTCTAATTAGGCAAACCTCGTAAGTCACATTTCGTAAATATAGTAGGGATGGGATTTTCGACTCACTTACATGAGTCGACTCGACTCCTCAATATGAGTCGACTCTTTTATGATGAGATTTTATGATTACCAATAATAATAATATACCTGTATTATAAAAAACCTTTTTGAAAATTTTGGACTTAGGAGGTTCGCTAATTAGGCCAACGAAAAATTTTGGACTTAGGAGGTTTGCTAATTAGGCCAACGATATGTCCTCCTGCTTTAACATCATCCTCAATTCTATATAAGGTTGGCGTTGCATTCCTTAATTCTACCACGCCACAAACTTTTGTTAGGTGCCTACTATCTTTAGCTGTAACCCTTTCCTGGCATGGTAATCCTCGCTTGCTTCTCACAGTATCATACTTGATTCTGCGTAAAAACTAGCTTTTTGCTTATGCAGGGTGTCTACCAAATCGTCAAAGTGAAATTCCCTGACTTTTCCAGGTTTTTCAGTCTACTTTTCCAGATTTTCCAGTGTACTTTTTCAAGATTTTATCTCCCCCATCTGACTTCAAAAAACTCAAAATTGGGGCCCAGGGACCCCAAAAACTATACAGCAAATTTCCTTCATAACCTAAACATGTATACCAAAATTTTAGAGGAAAACGATAATAAGCGCCGCAGGCGAAATTTTCAGGAAAAGCATGTTCACGCATAAAATTGGCCATTGAGATAAAAAAAAAAAACTCAATTTGAAGAATTCCCTGACTTCTAGCGTTTTTTCCTAAATTCCCTGACTTTTCCCTGACATTTTCCAGTCTCCTAAAATTCCCTGACAATTCCATGTTTTCCAGAATTTCCAGTCTGATAGACACCCTGTTATGACCTCTCATCATTGGTTTGAAGCAGAGATTTCTAAAGTCTGAATGACTTTCACATCAAACTTTCTGTATTTACACAGGCATAGGTCCGTCATCAAATGACGCTGGTTTTTCTCTCCTAGGTGGCTGCATTAGGCCGACGATATGTATGTAGGTCTAATGGTGGAAATACATAATATCAATGGATACTCTGACACTTGTCCCAAACCAGTTACCATACTTGTAAAGAACGCAGCTGTCGAATCATCTAATGCATACCTAATGCTTCTCGCAGTCATAGAAGCGAAGGTTAAATGCGGAAAGGTCATTTCTATAAAAAATCATGTCTCTTTAAGGTAATTTATTCTATCTACAGATGTAAGTGATATAATTATATATGCATCACTTGGAAGTGAAAATTATTGAGACCTAGTATGTCTCATCTAGTCATCCTTGCTGAACACCTCGGTTTGCAAACTACTAGTTTTGTTCTATTTTGTTGCCAGAAAATTCTACACGAAACAAGCAGTAAACTTGTGAATTACTCTGAAACTTATTGAAGCCGCGCAGAGTTCGCGAAAGAGAGAAATCTGGCCTTAAACAATGTATCAAATAATGAAAATGAAACATCCGGAAAACGATCAAATTAATATTTGACGGTGCGATTTTATTTGTCGTGTTTGCCAACAAAAGATATGTTTGATGAACATCTAGATTGATGAAAAATTGTCCAACTTGGAGCGAGAATCCAACATGGACATCTAGTTCAATTCAGTGTAGGGATAGGATTTTCGACTCACTTAGGTGAGTTGACACGACTCGACTCACAAATATGAGTCGACTCAATGACTCGACTCTCGATCTCGACTCACATCGAGTGACAATTTTCAAAAACGCCTTATTTGATCAGAAGGACATAATAAAACCAATTGACAAAAGGGGCATCTACCAAATAAACGTCCCCAATTTCGGCGAATACATTAAAAAGATATCACAATCAATCGTCACTAGAATAAAAGAACATTTTCCTTCAGTAAACAACAAACACCCGGAAAAATATTTCTCCCTTTATTATCTTTATCAGACAACAAAAAAAGCTACTCGTAAGTCGACTCTTTGAAGAGTCGGCTCGTGAATGACTAGCCCATCCCTAATTCAGTCTAAAGAAACTTTGGAACATTATCCGGTGACCAGTGATCTCATTCTTGGATCGGAAATGGTATTAAATGGTAAACCAAACAATTTTCCTTTCGAACATCAGCATCACATCATTCGAGAACCACCTTTGCATTCAACACCCCTCGCTTTCTTTCTCCTCCCAGTTTCTCTTTGCAGCTTTTAACGTTTGGGAGTATGTCTTGTTTCACCTTTCGCAGACTTTACGTAAAATAGATTGGAAAGTTGGCGTATTTCAGTTCTATTGCTCCATCGAGATACGTGACATTATTTTGTCTCAAGTACACTCAGGAAAGTTGGCTTTTTGTGTTAGGAAACCCCGGTCGATATCGATACAGACAAAGACATACTATGACCAGGCGCAAGACCAGCCTGAACTGGGCTATTGTATCTCCCGACACAAATACCCTGAATGAATGTGAGACTCCTCAGAACCCAGCATAATTACTTGTTTACCCTCATCTAGAAATCCCCTGTGTTAAACAGGACCTGGCTCTTATACTTAAATTAATGGCACAACCATCAACACAGATCTTCAATTATTGAGACAAGGTAATCCTGGAAAAATGAATGCCAGCAGGAAGTAAGGCCATGTGTAATTCTCAAAGCCCCGAGTGGGAATCGGGGCTTTCAAGGTCCGTTTACACTGCCCGAGCACTCGCCGTGAACAGAGGTGACGAACGAGCATTCGTTCGAGGCTCAGACAGTGTAAACAGTCGCCGCGAGCCGATCATGTTCGAAGCGAATGCTCGTTCGTGCTCGAGCCTGATCCACGCGATGTCGGTTTAACTGATCGTCAGAAATGCTCGAGCAGTGTGAACAGAATGCTCGTTTGTGTTCGTGCTCGTCGAAAACTGGCGAGCAACGATCATGAATGCTCGATGCTCGTGTATGTTCAGGCAGTGTAAATGGGCCTTTAACATTCAGTAAATTTATCCGACGGAGCATATTAGAGATATGCTCCGTCGGTTACTGAATGCTAAAGGCCCATTTACACTAAAAATCAAAAAATTAAACCTTTTTAGAACTAGACAATTAGTTTTTTTTTCAAATATCGTGCTAGACATACTTTTAATTAAATTCCAAACGTTTTTACTTTCATTTCGTACTTTCATATTTTTCTAATTATTATTAGAAAAGGGGTTTCCCCTAACTTTCAAACAAACCTTCCGCTTTACTCCCCTTTCATTAAAAATCAAATTCAATTACTCTATCATTTTTTCCTCCTCGTATTGCAAAGTTGCCAAGCTTATTGAAGCATAACCAAATATTTTTTTTCTCATTTAATAAAAATAATTCAAGCACATCATAGCTATAGGGTGTTTGGTTGTACCTTGATAACAGGCTCAATTCTCTATTTACTGGAAGAAACATCTAGTGACTGAATGACGAACATTAGCAGTGGATTATTATTATCTATACTTATAAAACGCAAAGCCCAGTTGGTATACTGACTGACTGATAATCAACGTAGCTCCACGATGGCTAAACGTAGAGACTTGAAA
>CM022880.1:1046061-1065474 GCA_012654025.1 Pachypsylla venusta | reverse complement strand
AAAGCAAATCTTGGGTCCGGCCCTACGTGCCATTCAAATAAGCATATAAAGTTAGTTAAGTTATATAAAATGTGGTGTCTTTGATGTTTGCCTCAAACATATTTAACCGAACACACGCCAGAGAAAAAGGCCAAAGAAGAATAAAGGCAAAAAAAACAAAATTAGAGCAAAATAAATATTGAATGTAATTATAGGTCTTTTTAAAAAAACACAAGGGAAAAAACGTTCCAAGCAGAAAATGGAGAGAAATTTAATTTCATTACCTATCAAACGAAATGGCTTCTTCTTCGGATAAAACGTACGTTTATGAAAGAAGAAAAGTTTTCAGAGAAGTGCCAGAGGGGGGGGGGNGGCTTCGGTGGTCCTTGTACACGTAGCTAAAATGGCGTCAGAAATATTCTCAAACACATTAAAACAACATAAAACATTTCCATAGCACAGTTAACACCATTTTCAATAGAACGTCCACTCAATCTATAAAACTTTGCAATTATAATTTGGGTTTATTATTTTTTTTGTTTTTCTTGTACGGAACCCTTTGGATATGACAGACACTAACGTTCAGCTTTAAGGACCAAACTGGACACCACAAGTGGGACCTACATACCAACCCCGGTCAACGTTTAAAGTGTCAACTTATCCTGCTCTTACACTATGGATGAAAAAAAACACTTGTAAAAGATAGGGACAGAAATGTGCGGACTGTTCAGGTACAGTGGTAGCCTGCACACTACCTGTATGGAACAATAGAAAAGTAGATGAAAAGGTGTGACTGGCATTTCCAGTAATCCTATTTCAGAAAAATGATAATATGAGGGGACATAACAAGACATAAATGTAACGATAAATGTGTTTGTGTGTGTATGTATCAGTAATTATTTAGCCAAAACGGTAAGAGATATCGAAAAATTGATGAGATAAAAATTTCAAAATTCAAAAATGTCGAACCGTTTTCGAGTTACGGCCGATTTTTCTATTTTTGACCGAATTTAGTCTGCCATGGACCGATATCTTAAATTTTGTCACGACAACATATCAACTCAAAGCGAGAAACTATGTGTAAAGGCTAGATTACACCGGCAGAGTTCATAAGCTAAAAACTCTGCCAATGTGACACATGGGTTTATTATTTTTCTGGCAAACCCACCGAAAAAAATTGGAGGGGGTTCTCGTGACGATTCCAAATCTGGGGACTAATTAGACCCTAAATTTGACATACCTACTAAATTTGATGCTCTTATCATTCTCTTTTTAGAACGGATTCATAAAAACCGCTTGAAAGCGGTAAAACCCGCCGGCGATATATTTGATTGAATCCAAAAGTTTCGGAGCTAACTGAGACCCCAAATATTACATACATACTAAATTTCAAATCTCTAGCTCCTACAATTCTCCTTTTGGACAACAATACTGAAAACCCTCTAAAAAGCGGCAAAAATCGCCAAGGGTGTATTCGATTGCACCCAAAAGTTTCGGGGCACACTTAGAGCCTAGATGGGACCTATATACCAAATTTTCATCCAAATCGGTCAACGCTAAGTGGCAAAAGTGCCCGTCGTACGGTGCGGCGGACGAACGAATTTATTTTTATTCGATTATTGAATTCTACGTACCTTGAAACGTACAATATCAAATTTTGAGGAGGGGTATTTTTTTTTTCGTGACGATTCCAAAGGTTCATTATTGAAAATAATAAACCAAAATCTGAATATTTTGCAGCTGGTGTTTTATGATTGTGATAAAAGCTCATTAGATACCATCAAAAGTGCCTCCTATAAGAACACTATTGACTGAAGTGTCAACAAATTGTCTTTTCGACATTTTGGCAAAAAGTTATTTAATTCTATCTTAATATTTTTTTAAAATATCTTTTTGATATAAGTATCTACAGCTAGTCTAGAGAGCGTTTTAACAGTACTAAAGTATCCTAATAGCGTCTGCCATGTTCATTTAGCATCATTTGACCGTAACAAACTGGTCACTCTTTAATCACCTCTTGTAAACACGTCATCTTCATTTTCCTTTCATTTTCAGGTTAATCTTCAACTATTACAATAATTCAAAGAATTTCTTAAAATCATTCAGTAAACTGTTCTTTGCAACATATTTCTCAAGAGTTTTCAAGATCTACTAACACCTTCTAATGACTCAAATCCTTATTAGATAACTCTTTATTGATAGGAACTAGCTCAAACTAGTAGTTTTAGACTTCTATAATAAACTGTTCTATAATAACTTCAAAAGAAAATCGTGGTTAATTCCAAAAGATGATTAGATTCAGAAAATCATAATAACTTCAAAAGAAAATCGTGGTTCATTCTGAAAGATGATTAGATTCAGAAAATCATAATAACTTCAAAAGAAAATCGTGGTTCATTCTAAAAGATGATTAGATTCAAAAAATCATAATAACTTCAAAAGAAAATCGTGGTTCATTCTAAAAAATGATTAGATTCAGAAAATCATAATAACTTCAAAAGAAAATCGTGGTTCATTCTAAAAGACGATTAGATTCAGAAAATCATAATAACTTCAAAAGAAAATCGTGGTTCATTCTAAAAGATTAGATTCAGAAAATCATAATAACTTCAAAAGAAAATCGTGGTTCATTCTAAAAGATGATATTCAGAAAATCATAATAACTTCAAAAGAAAATCGTGGTTCATTCCAAAAGATGATTAGATTCAGAAAATCATAATAACTTCAAAAGAAAATCGTGGTTCATTCCAAAAGATTATTAGATTCAGAAAATCATAATAACTTCAAAAGAAAATCGTGGTCCATTCTAAAAGATGATTAGATTCAGAAAATCATAATAACTTCAAAAGAAAATCGTGGTTCATTCTGAAAGATGATTAGATTCAGAAAATCATAATAACTTCAAAAGAAAATCGTGGTTCATTTTAAAAGATGATTAGATTCAGAAAATCATAATAACTTCAAAAGAAAATCGTGGTTCATTCTGAAAGATTATTAGATTCAGAAAATCTTCAGTATTATTAAAAATTATGAACATAAGGATAGAGTTACTATGAAGTCTAAGAATAGTACACGCACGACGCATCGAACATCACATCACGCACATGATGTGGTAAATGATACATGATGGAATAGCACATGGCGGGCGGATAAGTCAACAACAGGTGTTGCTACCTCCAAATACACTAATAACAGTAAATTGTAATGGGGAAAATATTGCCTTAGAGAGGGAGAGAAAAAACATTACATCACCGAATCATAACATCAGAAGTGATGGATGGTGCGAACTATGCTTTTCAGACATTTCTTTTCATTTGGGGAAAGAAATTAACCGAAAGGAAACAGCAGACCACGAGAATGGTCAGTTTTGAGATGAATATTTAATAGAAGCTAATGAAATATTCAAAATGTTAGAAATGTCGCGAGATAACAGGACCCATGCGCTATTTTTGTAACGTCAATCATTATCGATTGTAAATTTGTATTGTCTTCTTTTCCAGTCGTGAAGGTTAAGATAAACAACATCTCTCAAACATAGGATTGGAATTCACAGTGTCTGCGTCTATTATGTTGCCAAGTCTGCTATTTATTTCATTGATAATTCTTGGGTTACTATCAAAAGCATTCTTCGTATCTATATTATCATTTTGTTCCACAAAATACAGTTATGAATATTTTTAATGTCTACTTTAGGTTTGGCAAATAGTAAAAATTATATTTAAGAAGGGTACTATTCTTCTGTTACGGTGTATTATCGCAATCTACTGGATGGAACAATGCAATTTGTGCCCAGCTTTGTTTTCTTACAGTACAAAATGCCTAGGCGGTAACCATATAATAACTAGTGGATCAATATGGGGCGTTCAGGTTAGTGTTGTAGTCGTTAATAGAAAGAAATATCTTAATCAAATTTAGGAAAAAAATTTAAAAGCCCTTACATATCAAAATTTTACATATCAATTTTACATTAACCCCATCACATATAAAAATTTTACGTTTCTGCAACAAACAGCTAAAAAGATAAAAATCATTTTCAAAAAATAAAATATTGGGGCCCTCCCCCCCAAAATGTTCGAAATCGAAAAGCCCTTAACACCTGCCATCACATATCAAAATTTTACGTTTCTGCAACAAACCGCTAAAAAGATGATGAAAATCATTTTCAAAAAACACAATATTGGGGCCCCGGGGGGAACCAGGGCCCCCAAAAACTATACAGCAAATTTTCCTCACACCCTAAACATGTATACCAAATTTCGTCAAAATCGGATGAAAATTGTGGCTTGCATCGCGTAACATACACCTGCATATACACACATACAAGTGCATTTCGGGATGTATATGAGAGTCAAAAGTGTAGTTCACTAACGTTCACAATAAGCCAATATCTCGAGATCTGCTGAACCTAGAAATATGAAATTTTTGTGCATTTTGCGGTTCATATCTCCCAGGAGGACCAACAAACATATAACACTACTACATCTATGAACTAGACTTATTTGTCTCCGGGAGCACGAATAGGGATAAAAAAAATCGGCTAATTCTATGAATTTGGTCAGTATACATACCAAATTTCGGACAAGGCGTTGGAGAGTTATTATTGTACAAAACGAGATAGGTCAATTAATAGCAGAACATATGAGATGACCTTGAATAATTTAAAGGCCCAATTTATACTGCCCGAGCATTCGTCGCGAACAGAGGAGATGAACGATCATTCGTTCGAGGCTCATGCAGTGTAAACAGTCGCCGCAAGCCGATCATGTTCGAAGAGAATGCTCGTTCGTGCTCGAGCCTGATCGTCAGAAATGCTCGAGCAGTGTGAACAGAATGCTCGTTTGTGTTCGTGCTCGTCGAAAACTGGCGAGCAACGATCACGAATACTCGATGCACGTGTATGTTGTTTGGAAACTACGTATTTTTTTGTTGGTTTAGGAACTTTAACAGCAAATACGTTGGTACCAAGTCCCTGGTTTACGTGAGTCTTAGACAATCTACACGTGCAAGGTTAAGACATCTTTTTCCAACTTTTCTTATCAGATTCAGCTGTGTCCCTTTCTAATGTTTTTTAACTGTTGATAAAATCATTAACTGCGGATGAGTTACAAGTATTGTACCCGTTGACATTTCAACGAAAATCAAAAGATACCATTACTGGATCCCCAGATATTTTAGTGGGATACTTTGCTCGTTTTTATATTAAAACTAGCTGTTTCGCTCGTGTTTCGCTACGCCTTAGAGGCATGGCACTTCCCGTGCTAATAGTATTCTATGATTTCCCTTACAAAAATCGGAAAAACGGCCATAACTCGAAAACTGTTGGACCGATTTTCACAATCTATATTCCAAATTAAGGTTTAAAAGGCCACCCAAAACTTTCTCGCTTTCAGTTGATGTTGTCGCGACAAAATTTTAGATATCACACCATGACCGGCTAAATTCGGTCAAAATTTTTTTTGAATTCCGATATTCTATCTGAATTTTTTCGGGCGGGGGGGGGTCCATTCTCATCAATTTTTCGATATCTCTTACCGTTTTGGCTAAACAATTAGTGATACATACACACATACATATATTTATCGTTACATTGAGTTTTATTATTGTCTTAGACACCCAGTATATGTTTGCTTTGATTTCTTCACTGGCTATGAGGATTACAAATACCTTCTTTTATGTTTCAGTCCCTGCCATTGAATAAAGACACTCTCTGTTCTATCCCTCCTTTTCTTAAAATCTCCATCTAATTGTATTGTATATAATAAGGGGGGATTGTAATTTTCTATTTAATTGTGATAGTGTTACAATTTATTCTCCCTTAAAACTTGACTAACCTGGCCGAATTTACAAGTAAAGAATTTTTTCACGATTCACGAAGGCTGTGTCTATGTCCAAAGACAAATTGGTCCAGGAACGGCTACTGTAGATTGTGTAAGAGGAAACACAACGCTGTCACCGCTACAAAACAGTTCCTATGGAGGACCATCACAAGCAATAAAGCAACGAGCCAGCGAGTAGCAAGTAAAAGCAACGTGTATCATAGCCGCTTGTCTTTCCACAAATGGAAGGAATTTATTTGTGTTAAAGCTAATGCTTTGTCACAATGCACTTCCCCATGTTATTTACTATTTTTTTTTGCCTTCACTTAGATTCGAACCAACATCCTCCTGGTTACGAATCCGTCATTCTTACCAAATGAGCTACTGAGGGGTTCTTTCCGCAAATGTTTAGTATATATTTGTAACCCTATTCACTATTTGATGAGACTTTCAAATAAAATTATTTACTTTCAAATAAGATTTAATTGTTGTGTATTTGTATTATATCATATATTACAGATAAATATTTTCTCTTTTGTCAATACAATTTCTGATCCAAAATTTATTTTGTTTTTCTTCACTTATGTATTCGATAATTGAGGACTAGGTCGCCCACAGATGCCTCAGAAATATTTTTTACACGTAAAATTAATGAAATAGTTTTCAAAAACGATCAAACAATGAAAAACGTATTGATCATGAGTTTAAATCCTATCAGACCATTTAGACATATTTTTTTTGGTCACCTTAGTGTTTGATCAAATAGCGAATTAGATCAAATATATTTGCCGATCACAATGTTTGATACTGTTTGAAGTCAAAAAATGACAAAATTTGGTATCATGACAAATAGTGTGATAGTACCCAAGGCTGATAGAATCAATTTTAGAACACAACCGTTTTTTTTTTCTTTCTTTAATTTGGCTTAACGTCTCTTTAACATCTATTGGTCATTCAGTACGGGGGTGGAAACTTGCAAACCAGCTACCCACAATGACCTCACCCAGCCTGGGTTGGGCCGGAAAAAAGAGCCAATGATACGTGGTGTTCCCAAGCGGTCACCCATCCCAGTACTGACCACGCCCGACGTTGCTCAACTTCAGTGATCTGACGGGAACTGGTGTATTCAACGTGGTATGATCGTAGGCTAGAATCAATGATAGAACACAACCGTTTTAAATTAATACATATGAGAGTTTATACTAATTTTGTGTTATCTAAGTATCTATCTCCACAGTCTGTCTACATATTTCATTAATAAAATATTAACTCATAAATTTGATCCAAATTGTTCATAACACTGTGCTTCCGGTCAGAATATTACAAAGTCACCCTCTGTCTCTCCTAATGGAGCAAATTTACATAGTCAACAACATACTGAAATGAAAACAATATGTTAGTATGGAACTGGAACTCGTTTATCATATTGGTAGACATGAAGTACAAGTAGTCTGTAGTCTCAGGTATGAAACAAAATAGAAGAGTAAAGGTACTATCACACTATTTGTCATGCTTAGTATGGAACTGGAACTCATTTATCATACTGGATACTGGTAGAAGTACAAGTAGTCTGTAGTCTCAGGTATGAAACAAAATAGTAGGCTGTGTTCACATGACCGCGCGGGTCCAATGAACACATCCATACAAGTTAGTAGAACTAGTACCGCGCGGTAATGTAAAAAATAAGCACTATTTAGATAGATCTTGTGCCACGCGGTTTGTCGTACCGCGCGGTCATGTGAACCTAGCCTAAAGGTATACTATCACACTATTAAATTTGTCATGATGCCAAATTTTGTCATTTTTTACTTCGAAAAGTACCTAATAGTGTGATTGACAAATATATTTGATCAAATTGGCTATTTGATTGTATTTGAAAAAACAATAAAGTGACCAAGAAGTGTCTAAAATGTCTGATAGAGTTTACGTTTGTCATTGTTTTATTGCTTTTGAAAACTATTTCATTATGCTTACCTTTAAAAAATATTTCTGAAGCGTCTATGGACGCGCAAGTCCTCAATTATCGGAAATACACAAGTGAAGAAAATGAAATTTTGATCAGAAATCGTATTGGATAAAGAGAAAGTATCAAGATTATATTTATTACAGATTAATATTCAGTTGCTATGGTATAATAAAGAACAAATAAAACCTTATTTGAAAGTAAATAATTCTATTTGAAAGTCTCATCAAATAGTGTGATTAGTGTACAAATATATACCAAACACACAAAATCAACAGATATAAATCAAATACATTTTGCCAAAATTTTAGAATCATGACAAATAGTGTGATAGTGGCACAAATATATACCAAACACACAAATTCAACAAATACGCATTAAATAATTTTTTCCCAAATTTTGGAATTATGACAAATAGTGTGATAGTTGCACAAATATATACCAAACACACAAATTCAACAAATATACATCAAATAAATTTTGCCAAAATTTTGAAATCATGACAAATAGTGTGATAGTGGCACAAATATATACCAAACACACAAATTCAACAAATACGCATTAAATATTTTTTTCCAAAATTTTGGAATTATGACAAATAGTGTGATAGTTGCACAAATATATACCAAACACACAAATTCAACAAATATACATCAAATAAATTTTGCCAAAATTTTGGAATCATGACAAATAGTGTGATGGTGGCACAAATATATACCAAACACACAAAATTCAAAAAAAATGCATCAAATATTTTTTGCCGAAATTTTGGAATCATGACAAATAGTTGTGATACCACCTTAAGTACATACAGAAAAATTGATCCTACTATTACACAACATGAAATTGATTAGAATAGGCGCTACCAGAACCCTAGTTCAACATTTTATGAAGATGTTCTGGGCACTATACGCACTTATACCTTAATTAAGAAAGGAATGGTAAAAATGAGTTTCAAAGCTTGAGCAATGGACTACTGGTGAGAAAACAAAGAAAATTCAGTGACTAATTGACAATATAGATATAGAGGTAACACCTAATTGCAATTTGCACAAAAGTTTAAAAAATGGTGAATGAAGTTTACAATTATAAACAATTACAACAGAATAACACAATTATTGTCAACTGTTCCCATCTATATATATAAAAGTGAATGTCTGTTTGTTTGTTTGTTTATTTATTTGTTTGTTTATTTATTNATGCTCTGATCGCGTTTAAAAGGTTGCACCTCGGTGATATGATTATTAATGTGGGAGTCAGATTTATTATCATATTTCTCTCATCTTCCCGAAACGAAGTTCGGGTACTCAGCTAGTTTAAAATAAAAGGGAAAAAAAATCGGGAGAAAATCATAATATAACTATGGCGTAAGTTGTAGTGGAGTGTATCTTGTATATTTTGGAGGGAAAATATTGAAGGAGACTTGAACGATAGCACGCGTAAACCAATCAAAAATTAAAGCAAAGTTCTTTTAAGAGTAAAACTAATAATAATATTGACATAAATAAATTAAATAATTAGACATTATCGATTACTCAAACTATCATCGTCAGGCCGAAGTTGACTCGACGGTGATCAGAGTAATGACAAATTTGCATTCATTCCATATTCCATACAATGAGAATTTCATTTGAATTCATACAATCATATTGAAAAAACTGAACTCGCCTTGAAAATATATAAACCTACCCATTTATTAAGGTAGGTACCTATTTATTTATGCCATAGCAAGAAGAACGATCTGTAACCAATGGTAACCAATGTAAACAAAAACAGAAAGCTAGCACTACCATTCACAAAAATTCAAATGAAAAAACATTACATGAATAACCATTTGTTTCAGAATATTAACACTTCAGGTTAATTTTTTCACAACAGGTGAGGTAATCATTACTTAAATAAAAACACATGTTTAGAAACGTGTTATATTTGCAAGGCAAAAAAAATAAAGACAGCTAGGTATGTATATTTTAATTTAAGATGTCATGTTCAAATAAAAACAGTTGATAACATCAAAAGAAGAAAGATAAATTTTATTAACACAACTCACCAGAATAAATTCAAGTCTAAAAAAAACTGCTTTTTTTTAAAAAAAAAAATACGATTTTTTTTTTCAAAAAATAAAAGAGAAATAAATTAATACAGAACACTATGAGCTATGAGAATCTCACACATCAAACAACTCGCAATGAAATGAAGTTTTTTTTTTTAAAAAAAAAAAAATACTGTTTATTTTTGCTTACAAAAACACACACCGCATATTTGAACAAACACAGTTTTAGCTATATTCACAAACATAAGAAAGTAAACAGAAGGACGCCATGTTCTTTTAGCTAAGTTCACTACTTCCCTCTCTCCTCTTCATTCATTGAAATAATAACGTATCGAATGGAGATACGTCATATATTTGTAGATATTTTATTAGTATTCACGATAGTTTTTCTTAAACAATCCATTCCGTCCATACTAATATATAAATGCGAAAGTAACTCTGTCTGTCTGTATGTATGTATGTTACGCTTTCACGCTTAAACTACTGAACCGATTTTGATGAAATTTGGTATGGAGATAGACTAAACTTTAGNGCTAACGTACCTGAGCCCATCAGTTCAATAAACACAAAACACAGCCTGGATTGTTACGTTATATTTAACATTTGATAACCATTTATCTACTTTTAATCACTATTTTTTAAAGAAAATCGTGAACTCTGATATTGAGTTGAAACGACTCGGGCTCGTAGCGTTGCTCGTATTAATGAATTATTTTCAATTTTATGAGTTTAGTGTTATAGTGATAACACTCTACACTCACTTTCATTTTTTCCATGGGCGTACGCAAGGGGGGGCTGGCCGGCTATAGCCCCCCCCCCCGATTTTTTTTGAGATCTATATTCACAAACATAAGAAAGTAAACAGAAGGGCGCCATGTTCTTTTAGCTAAGTTCACTACTTCCCTCTCTCCTCTTCTTTCATTGAAATAATAACGTATCGAATGGAGATACGTCATATATTTGTAGATATTTTATTAGTATTCACGATAGTTTTTCTTGAACAATACGGTTATAAATTTAATCTTCTGGAATTTATATCAGGTAGAACTGAAGGCTGAAGATATGTTATTTCGTACTATGAATATGTAATCTGGTGTGAAATTCTTTCAAGTCTCTTCGAATATTTATAACGGATATTTCTACTACGTATTGTTATTTTGTTGTTCAATAGTTCCCTGTGGATAGGGGGACTTTAAAAAGGACACTTCCAAGACACTCGTCCATGTCGGTCGTAAAAGGGCAGGGTTGGAAAAAATACAAATAATGGAACAAAATCCATACAGAATGCAAGAAGAAGCTACTGCATTATCCGAATTTTTAGCATCAAGAACTCATGGAGAGTTGTCATCATAGGTTAACAGCACCACCGCTGTTAACCTATGATGAGGATGGCGACCATTAACCTTGTTCATTGTTGCATTCACTATTTCCACTAAAATCGCTGAGATTAAGCAAAGAATATGTCCTTCGTTTTCGACCTCCCATCCCTTGTGCGTTTTTTGGCGCCAAATCTGTAATGGTGCAAAACTCAATAGTGGTTACTCTAACGCAAAAAAATGACCCTTTTAAATAATGCGACTTTTTAAATTTCCTGCAATTTCAATTCGCATATTTTTCTGTAGGATATATAGGAGCACTCCTACAGACGGTGCCGTTTTGGCGTAGAATGTCGCTTTTGACAAGAATTAACTTATATATTTTTTTACGTTTTTAATTCCTAAACTAAGCCTCAGTACCGCATAAACACCACAATAAAAGGTGTAGATATTTTAATTTTACACCGAATTCATATATCAATCCTAAGAAGCAATTTTGTGGAAGTAAACCCTGAACTAACGCCCTAACGCCGTGTTAAGTGGAGCCGGTTCAATTGTTCAACACTACGGTCAACGGTTGCCAGTCACATGAATGAAAAAAGACACGTTTCTTCAATATAGCTTCCTCAACACATTCAACGAAAAATCCTGAGAAGAGTTCATGAAAAAAAGACACGTTTCTTCAATATAGCTTCCTCAACACATTCAACGAAAAATCCTGACAAGAGTTCATGAAAAAAAGGCACGTTTCAATATAGCTTCCTCAACACTTTCAACGAAAAATCTTGAGAAGAGTTCATGAAAAAAAGACACGTTTCAATTCAGCTGCCTCAACACTTTCCACGAAAAATCTTAAGAAGAGTTCATGAAAAAAGGCACGTTTCAATTATTATTATAGCTTCCTCAACACTTTCATCGAAAAATCTAGAGAAGAGTTCATGAAAAAAAGGCACGTTTCAATATAGCTTCCTCAACACTTTCAAAGAAAAATCTTGAGAAGAGTTCATGAAAAAAGGCACGTTTCAATACAGCTTCCTCAACACTTTTAACGAAAAATCTTGAGAAGCGTTCATGAAAAAAAAAGACACGTTCCAATACAGCTGCCTCAACACTTTCATCGAAAAATCTTGAGAAGAGTTCATGAAAAAAAGGCACGTTTCAATACAGCTTCCTCAACACTTTGAACGAAATATCTTGAGAAGCGTTCATGAAAAAAAGGCACGTTTCAGTATAGCTTCCTCAACACTTTCAACGAAAAATCTTGAGAAGAGTTCATGAAAAAAAGGCACGTTTCAATACAGCTGCCTCCTCAACACTTTCCACAGAAAATTTTTGAGAAGAGTTCAGACAATCTTCACTTACTTTTCTCGAAGATTAAGGGCATCAATATCCTTTCGGTTAGAATTCGAATTACCCATTTAATAAATAAACTTTGATTTTCATTACACTTTAAATAATAACTATTAATCTTAAAATTATTGTTTAAGTTAAATAAATTATTTTTTTTTAAAAAAAAAACTAGGAAAAAAATAACAAAATAAAATTCCAAAAATGAAAATGACAAAAAAAACATGGATTTATATTCGTTCTACAAATAAAAAATATATTATTCGATACGCATATTTTGCTTTTACTCCATTATCAATAATAATGTGAAATACACGTATCGAATATCATATATTTCAATTGTAGAACATAAAGTCAAGTGTTTTTTTTCGTAATTTCCATTTCTTGGATTTGATAGTTCTACCAAGTGTTTTGAAGGTTTTCGTACTATGAAAAACAATTTTATAAATTCAGTACAAAATAATTGAAAAAAAAAAAGAAAAAAAATCACTCTTTCACTTGAATGATCAAAGTACGTAAATATAATTTTTTGTATAGACCTGAAGTTAGTTTTAAACTATTTGACAGTTGACTAAAAAAATATAGGTACCAGATACCAGATGTCAACTGTTTACTTATAGTTACCTGTGTCAGTATCGTTAATACATATAGCGAATAGGCAAATCATAATACCGGTGATTTCGAGGTTACCGAGAGTAGCAACAACGAGTAGGTAAGTGAATCAAGGAAAACTAACATGTTATTAATCTAACATAGCAATTTTATCAGTAGAGTATCGAAAGAGAAAGATGAGGCACCTATTCAACCACAATCGAGGCAAGTTGTTGATGAGGCTAAAGTTGTGCTAGACTTCAAGTGGCCCAGGTAGTAAGGATTTGATGAGTAAATAGAATCATCTTTTTTTTTTAATCTGGCTTAACGTCTCTTTAACATCTATTGGTCATTCAAGACGGGGGTTTTACCTTCATTCGCTTGAAACTTGCAAACCAGCTCGGAAAAATAGCCAGCGTCACGAGACCGCGAACCCACGTTAACACCCACATGGTACAACCTCGCTGGACGTTGCTTAACTTCAGTGATCTAACGGGAATTGGTGTATACAACGTGCTATAGACACTGGCTAAGAATTATCTAATTTGATACTAAATGGGTACATGTAGTCATTGAAAGGAATGAAAAGGTGGATGAGCGGGATGAGATGGCTCTTTAACACCACTAACTGGTTGGATTTAGGCATAGATTAAATGTTTGGTCAAAGGCTTCTATTAAAGAACAAATACATCTACGCTTGATTCTGTTAAAGAGGGGGAAAACAACAATAAGATTAACAAGGAGTCAGTCTATCAAGGAAACTTATGATCACAAGTTAGAAGAACATGATCATAAGTTAGTAGGAAGAATTATCTTATTCGACATTAACCAGGTGCAAATGGTCTGAGGATATGGGGCTACACAGATGACAACAAGGTCACTTTGACGATTTGGTAGACACCCTGGAGGGATACAATTTGAAAACTTAAATAGTTCTTCATATTTCATATCAGTGATGCGGAAAATGAAAGACTGACTACCTGGTCCAGAAATATGTACGAGTAGCTGTAGGCAAAGGAAAATGCCTAATTGTTAAAGATTTGGTGATTGAAAAATTTAAAGAAACCTGGAATGAAAATAACAGCAAAGAAATTTATGAGCAATGACTAAGAGGTAACCTCAGACTGATATTTGAACTGCTGACCAGGTCACTGTACTACAAGAAAAACTCCTGAGTAACTATGTGTACAGAGGACCAAGAGATGGCATCACAAAACCTATTTGTCTACATCACGTCGATGTTACAGTACAGCTGCACGCCACTGTTCCCAGTTAGTAAATTTACAGAGATTCACCATGTTTGACCTATTGAAAGCAGCATTGCTAAACTTTAATAAAGGAACATTTAATAAAAAAAAAATAGAACTGACTGAGAGAATCTAATATGGCCGGGATTCCACTGAGCGCAAAATTTCTCCAAACATGTAACGTTGCGCTCCGTAGGATCAAGGCCGCCAAGAGAAAATCCGGGCGCAGGACTGAAAACTTACGGGCCCCTATCCAAAAATCAATGAATCCTCAAAAGCAAATAACCTAAACATTAAATATAAGTATCCATGATGTATAATATAAACTAATGATGTTAAATTACTTCTATTAATAACAAATTATGATCAATGAATCAAATCAATCAAGTTTTAAACTGTATAAACTAGGTAATCAAGAAATTCCGGGACCCTCCAAAAAACCCGGGCGCGAAGGAATTCCCCCCATTCTCACTCCCCTCTCGGTGGGCCTGCGTAGGATTTCAGTCCACACTTGAAAACTAACCCACCAGTTGTTAGCATAGGTCTTCCTTAGCACCAGTTGTTAGCATATCATAGATCGTCTAATAATATATATGTATGTAGAGTTCTGGACTCGGCGTCAAATAATAATTTGGTCTAGTTTAGATTGTAGAGTTGAGTTAGAGAGCAATTAGTATCTAGGAGAGAGAAACCCATTGCCATTAACATACAGCATTCCTGTATCATGATTCACGAATGTGAAATAAAATTTTAAAATGGCACATTATAGATATATGTGGGACTGGAGAACCAAAACAAGAATCGTGACAACAGATATCAAGTCTGGTCTGCCAGATATGAAGGAAGTACTTAGTCTATGTACAGATAGATATATGTGGGACTGGAGAACCAAAACAAGAATCGTGACAACATAAACAACACCAATGATGATCGAGATATCAAGTCTGGTCTGCCAGATATGAAGGAAGTACTTGGTCTAGGTACAAATAGATATAAGTGGGACTGGAGAACCAAAACAAGAATCGTGACAACAATGATGATCGAGATATCAAGTCTGGTCTGCCAGATATGAAGGAAGCATTTTGTCTAGGTACAGATCACTTTACTAGGACTAACCACAATGTGGGGACAAAGACAGGGAACCAAAGAATAGAAGCAATTGGAATAATCACAAAGTGGAGCCGTGAAGACAGGGAACCGAAGAATAGAAGAAATTGGAACTGTGTGTAACAACACGGAGTGTTCCAAAAAGTGTGACTCCCTTTTTGCATAAGGATGGAATCATAAAAAGACAAAGAGTTGGCCCCGTCTAGTATTTCCTGCAGTACAAGACCAACAAACACTATATCCCGGATCTCGAAGGAAATTAAAATCACAATGAGGTCGACTTACTAAAAACAGATTTACTAACAGCAAGCTTTTGCCAAGGAAGAAATACGAATCATGTATGAGACTGTATACAATATTAAATTACCCTCCCTCACGGTCCAAGAAGTATTGCTCAAATAGGGGAATTGACGATTGAACCAATAAGTGAACATTTCTATTGTTCGATAGACGGCAGTTGTGTTTTGTGCTCCGGAATCAGTCAGCACGTGATCAAACACAGTTTTCCATAGTTGATCAAGATTATCGTTTTTCTTAAAATAGTTGATAGTAGTCTGCATGACGCAATGTCGTCAAGACCATGCATAGCACGGAAAGCCCTTTTTTGAATAATAAATATCTCTTTCAGCCAGCGTCTATGGCACGTTTTGAATACACAGGTTCCCGTTAGATCACTGAAGTTAAGCAACGTCCAGCGAAGTTGTACCATGTGGGTGCGCGCCCTCGTCATGCTGGCTATTTTTCCGGCCCAACTCAGCCTGGGTGAGGCCAATGTGGGTAGCTGGTTTACAAGTTTCCAGCGAATTGAGGGTGAAACCCCGGTCTTGAATGACCAATAGATGTTAAAGAGACGTTAAGCCAAATTAAAAAAAAAAAAAAAATGGTCCAACATCGTATTTGGTAGTGAGCTGGCGGAAAGTTATTTTCATCCGGTGGTGCTGACAAAAAAAGAGAAAAATACTACTTACACAACCGTACATCCATCATCCGTGATATCGGAACCTACAGGTGTGTTAGGACTAGTTTCTGGTTCTTCTTGAAGTGGACTCTCATAAATAAGGGTTTCCACCATAGATCCCTTGGAACTCCCGAATGAAACCCTAAAACAAAAATGAAAGACATGCATTAGTATAAATGTAAATATTAAAACATTCAAGAAAACTTTCGGAAATATTGGGAAAATAAAAGTTATTGGTGTAAGAAGGTCCATAGAATATTTTTCGAAAAAAATCGAAATGAAATTAGATTGTCAAAAACCATTGCGGGTTTCTTGCAAGACCATTCAGGACCATTTATTATTTATCGATACTTAAAGTGATGGTTGCAAGTCTCTATTGAGACTGCAATTATCAGTGCGACCTTTATTTAGATGTATTGTGACCAGTAGGCGGGGATGAAGATAGATTCGAACCAACAGCCTCCTGGTTACGAATCCACCGTCTTAAGTTCTTAACCAATTGAGCTACTGAGACTGTTTTAAGATAGAAATAAGACAGAAAAAAAGAAAAACTGTTCAAGTGAAAAAGACCGCAAGTGGGCCCTCTCCATATAAATCCACTGTATCTTGGTTCGTATCCCAAACAAATGGAAGGGAAAAAATTAGATGCATATGAAGTTACGAGACTCATATATTATCTAGATTCTAGAAGATATAATATAGGTCAAGGAAAGTAAAAATATAATTCTTTCTATATTGACTGCACGGAAGGCGGCAGGCGGGCGTATGGAAAATGCTCTTCTATATTAGGATCTAGTGGCGAATTATGGAAACATATTCTTGACGGAAGGAAGACAAAGGAAAATTGAAGAGAATTAATTATGAACGTTAGAGAACTCCACATTTGACTCCCATATACATCTCGAAATGCATTTGTATGTGTGTATATGTATATGTGTATGTATGTTTGTTACACGATACATGCCACAATTTTCATCCGATTTTGACGAAATTTGGTATACATGTTTAGGGTATGAAAGAAATATGCTGAATAGTTTTGCCCCCCCCCCCTCCGGGACACCAAGGGTTACAATATTGTGTTTTTTGAAAATGATTTTTATCTTTTTAGCGGTTTGTTGCAGAAACGTAAAATTTTGATATGTGGTGGCTGGTGTTAAGGGCTTTCCGATTTCGAACATTTTGTGGGCCTGCTCCCCCCTTGGGGGGAGGGCCCCAATATTTTATTTTTTGAAAATGATTTTTATCTTTTTAGATGTTTTTTGCATTGTGGGGGCCCCCTCTCTTCCAGGGGGAAGGGCAGTGGATTTATATGGAAAGTGGAGCCGTGAAGACAAGGAACCGAAAAGTAGAAGCAATTGAAAAAAAAATTGGGGACCCCCCCGGGGGGGAGGGTCCCCAATTTTTTTTTTTTATTTTTATATTTGATTAAGATATTTTTTCTATTATTGACTACAACACTAACTGACAAAATATTCGAAGACACTGCCATATATTAGAAGTCTTCTCTAAATTGAGCCATATTTCAAAAACATTCAAATTACTAGAAAGGGCCATAGAAGAATGTTGTTACTTCTGCCTACAGCTTTTAATGCTACAGAAAGTTAACAACACGATTTCAAAAATTAAATGTCCCTAAAAAGGGTCATATTTATTATATTCTCACATCTTATGGCCTTTATTTGTGTTATTATGTCACACATTTTTTAGGCATTAGAGCATTACGAGGTATTTTTACAATCATATAACTATGTACATACGTTCTAATCCTAAGCTGCCAACATTACCTCACAATGCTACTGCTTGCTACTGCTATTACTTGTAGCTTTTACCCGTTAATGAATTTCTCCTTCTCGAGGATGAGTTCGAGACCCAAACACAAGTAGAAAAATAAAAAAAAAACCTTTTTAAAATTTTAAGGCAGATAAAATACTATATCTTTACTTGACTGTGAAACAACAACGATCATGCCAGCGTCTATAGCACGTTGAATACACCAGTTCCCGTCAGATCACTGAAGTTAAGCAACGTCNTTTTTCTTTATTTCTTCTTCTTCTTTTCGATTACACAATATATCGGAAAACAGGAAATGTCTGTGTAAACCAGACCCAAATGTCCAATAAAATCTAACACCAAAGTATTGAGTTTTCATTTTTCCTTTTTTGATGTGATCACATATTGGGTAACCTGACCATGATATGATCTTCTTACCTCTCCTTAAATTTTGATTTTCTTAAAAGTTTTCATTTTTCCTTTTTTGATGTGGTCACATATTGGGTAACCTGACCATGATATGATCTTCTTACCCCTCCGCAAATTTTGATTTTCTTAAAAGTCTTCTTTTTTCCCTTTTTTGATGTGGTCACATATTGGGTAACCTGACCATGATATGATCGTCTTACCTCTCCTTAAATTTTGACTTTCTTAAAAATTTTCTTTTTTCCTTTTTTTATGTGGTCACATATTGGGTAACCTGACCATGATATGATTTTCTTACCTCTCCTTAAATTTTGATTTTCTTAAAAATTTTCTTTTTTCCTTTTTTGATGTGGTCACATATTGGGTAACCTGACCATGATATGATCTTCTTACCCCTCCGCAAATTTTGTTTTTCTTAAAAATTTTCTTTTTTCCTTTTTTGATGTGGTCACATATTGGGTAACCTGACCATGATATGTCTTCTTACCCCTCCGCAAATTTTTGATTTTCTTAAAATTTTTCTTTTTTCCTTTTTTGATGTGGTCACATATTGGGTAACCTGACCATGATATGATCTTCTTACCCCTCCGCAAATTTTGTTTTTCTTAAAAAAATTCGTTTTTCCTTTTTTGATGTGGTCACATATTGGGTAACCTGACCATGATATGATCATCTTACCCCTCCCTCGTAAATTTCATTTTCTTAAAAGTTTTCTTTTTTCCTAACTGAGGAAATGAGAAAGCTCTATTGAACCACACCCAATGTCAGCTTTGACAAATAAAGAAATCCCGGTGAAAAAAATTACTATCCTGACCTTTGAAAGATACTTGATCCTTTAAT
>CM022880.1:1028227-1040483 GCA_012654025.1 Pachypsylla venusta | reverse complement strand
GTGAAAATTAACCTTCTACTTTCAATTAATCATATTTTATGTTAGGATAGTTGCTCAGAAAAAAAATGATAATATCTGTCTGGTCCCAAGAATTGATATGCTTAGGCACCAAATTTGAAGCTCGAGTTCTTATCGTTCTCATTTTATGCGGGATTCGTGAAAAACGGTAAAAACCGGTAGACATCAAAATTAATAAAATTACTTTGAGCATTCTAGACATAACTTCGAGCATCAATTTTCTGTTTTAGCAGAACAGCCAAAAACCCAAAGCCTTACCGATCTTGAGATATCTTATTCACAGACCGATAGAGTTCAGGGTGTCTACCAAATCGTCAAAGTGAAATTCCCTGACTTTTCCAGGTTTTTCAGTCTACTTTTCCAGATTTTCCAGTGTACTTTTACCCTAAACATGTATAACAAAATTTTAGAGGAAAACGATAATAAGCGCCGAAATTTTTCAAGTAAAGCATGTTCACGCATAATTTAAAAAATTCCCTGACTTTTCCCTGACATTTCCAGTCTCCTAAAATTCCCTGACAATTCCAGGTTTTCCAGGATTTCCAGTCTGGTAGACACCTTGCACACACATGTACCAATAGCTGAAATTCGAGATTTAGGCCCTGGGGACCTTAAAACGTGTTCTAGCATTAGAAACTCGACATCGAAAATTTCAGCCTATTACTATATACTTTCCTTTTTATAGGATATGGAAAGAAAAAAACGGACTGAAATTGCCCACAAAAGATGGTTTGATCTTAACAAAACTTGTGCCCTCTGGGATCCAATTCAAATGAATATATTTTATCTAAATGATTTTTGGTGCCCCAGATGGTAAACCCTTGGTCTTAGGAAAGAGCTGAAATTGCCCACAAAAGGCGGTTTGATCTTAACAAAACTTGTGCCCTCTGGGATCCAATTCAAATGAATATATTTTATCTAAATGATTTTTGGTGCCCCAGATGGTAAACTTGTGGCTCTTAGGAAAGAACTGAAATTGGCCACAAAAGGCGGTTTGATCTTAACAAAACTTGTGCCCTCTGGGATCCAATTCAAATGAATATATTTTATCTAAATGATTTTTGGTGCCCCAGATGGTAAACTTGTGGCTCTTAGGGAAAGAGGGTCAACTTTCTAGTTGTGCTGAGAAGAACAAATCATTATCTTCAAATCAAATTAATGATAATGGGGATCTTAATATGACAAAATAATTCCAGGAATATTTTAATTATCTTTTTATTGACCCTACTAACAGTTAGGAAGATAGTAATATTAGAAAGCACGCGAATATAGCAAGTCATAGCACACGGATATAGCACGTCATAGCGCACGGATATAGCAAGTCATAGCACACGGATATAGCCCGCCATAGCACGCGGATGTAGCAGGTCATAGCACCCGGAAATAGCACGTTATAGCACACGGATATGGGACGTCATAGCACACGGATATAGGACGTCATAGCACGCGGAAATAGCACGTCATAGCACGCGGATATAGCACGTCATAGCACACGGATATAGGACGTCATAGCACACGGATATAGCACGTCATAGCACATGGATATAGCACGTCATAGCACGCGAATGTACAGGTCATAGCACCCGGAAATAGCACGTCATAGCACACGGATATAGGACGTCATAGCACGCGGAAATAGCACGTCATAGCTCAGTGGTCACTGCACAAATTCTAGAATTACCACAGCTTTCATGGCTCAGTGGTCACTGCACAAATTCTAGAATTGCCACATATATCTATATATATATAAAAAAAAAGAATTCTAAAACAGTCAATTAACAGATACAGGATCAGATCTAGAGATTATGATCCCGAAAAGAACCTCGGAGACATAGATATTAGGAAAATCCTACAATGCTGCAGTGAGCACCAAAGTTGTGATATAATAACACAAAGACACAGCATTTATTATTAATTCTAAAATCCATATGGGCGATCCTTTATGAAAGGATCGCTCTTATACCAATCGAGTTTCATTAGTAATTTTACTGCCATTTTAATGAGTTGGTATACATGAGAGATATAAGCTTTTAACTTTAGTTACACTTTGATAAGTATTAACTGAGAACTCGATTCACTATATGTAATATCTTGCAACTAAACGGATGTTAGTAGCGGTTGGTCACCAGAAGCAGTGGCGGACAATTATAATCAGTAATCAGATAAAGAAAATACTATATCTTCACTTTATATCATTATGGATTTACTTGACATAGTATCCCAATTCAACAAAATTATGATCAGGTTTTCATTGATATAACTATAGTTCGGCAGTGAAAAGACACATACAGTAAAAGTGAGGGAGGTACATAACTAAAGGCAGTATAAATACATCGGAGTGTTCGAAAAGTCCCGGAACGGATTTTTTTTATTTTTAACGGCCAAAGATATTAGAGACTTGAAATTTTATATGTAGTTTTAACACAAATTAATCTATTTTTTGGCGTCATTAAATTTTCTACAGGGTGTCTCAAAAGTGGGAAAACAGACACCAACTTTCGATTTTTAAATTGAAACCCTTTTTTTATTTCATATTCAAATTTTACGTCAAATTCTACACACAATCGACTCCTCACTCGATACTTCCATCAAACGGATCTCTGATCACACCCGCCGAATCATTGATTATTAATTTTTCTTCAGAATAAAAGTGATAAAACCAAGAGTGTAATACATCAAATCAGTCAAGTTTTTTATGCTGAATCTCGTGGTACCATTGGTTTTTGATTGTTTACACTTTTTATACCTAAGGAGGTTAGAAATTCATTTTTGGTTGATATTAAAATTTCGAAAATGAAATTTTACCCTCCTTGAGTATGAAAAGTGTAAAAAATCAAAAACCAATTGTACCACGAGATTCAGCATAAAAGACTTGACTGATTTGATGTATGCTTTTATCACTTTTATTCCGAAGAAAAATCAATGATTGGGCGGGTTGGATCAGAGATCCATTTGATCAAAGTATCGAGTGAGGAGTCGATTGTGTGTAGAATTTGACGTAAAATTTGAATATGAAATAAAAAATAAAGGGTTCAATTTAAACAAAGACCTTAATGAACCCATCGCCCCTGATTCATAGGATAGTTACTTCCCTCTCACAGGAAACTTCAATACGGTACTCTTATCTTAGCATGCTGTACCACAAAGACCTTAATGAACCCATCGCCCCTGATTCATAGGATAGTTATTTCCCTCTCACAGGAAACTTCAATACGGTACTCTCTTATCTTAGCATGCTGTACCACAAAGACCCTAATGAACCCACCGCCCCTGATTCATAGGTAGTTACTTCCCTATCACAGGAAACTTCAATACGGTACTCCTATCTTAGCATGCTGTACCACAAGGATTAGATTAGAGCACGTAATCTTCTCACAGATCTGTGTCTGTGGATTAAAAAAACTTCTAAAATTGAGTGTTTAACTTGTTCAGGTTAAAAATAGTAATTTAGTTTTGGTTTATTATTTTTAATAATTAACCTTTGGAATCGTCACGAAAAAGAGAAAAAAAAAATACCCTCCTCAGAATTTGATATTATACGTTTCAAGGTACGTAGAATCCAAACATCGAATAAAAAAAAATCCGTTCGTTCGCCGTCCGCCGTGGTGGGCACTTTTGCCACTTAGCGTTGACCGATTTGGATGAAATTTGGTATATAGGTCCCATCTGGGCTCTAATTGGGCCCCGAAACTTTTGGGTACAATCGAATACACCCTTGGCAATTTTTGCCGCTTCTTAGAGGTTTTCAGTATTGCTGTCTAAAAGGAGAATGGTAAGAGTTAAAGATTTGAAATTTTGTATTTATGCCATATTTGGGGTCTCAGTTAGCTCCGAAACTTGGGTTCGAGACAGGGGATTTGGTACTTCTCAATTTCGATTTTTTGGTGATGAAATTTGTCCATAAATCGGGAAGAAACCGGAAATTTTCAAATTTAATGTTTTTTATGGGCTCCTTATACACTATTTTGGGGAGGTCCATTCTCGGTCATTTTTTGTTATCTCCTTTAGTTTGCCCAGAAAAAAGATACAAAAAGACCCACTAAAAAGCGTCATTTTTGGCGGTAACTTGCTCCCACTTGAACTTTCATTTTTTTCTTTTCTTATTACGCATCTTCATACTAGAAGGGATCTGTGTGCCAAATTTCAAGTCTCTAGGTTAAGCCATCGTGGAGCTACGTTGATTATTATCAGTCAGTCAGTCAGTGAATCAGTATATACCAACTGGGCTTTGCGTTTTATAAGTATAGATATCGGCCAAATTACCAGTCGAGACTTCGTATAGTAAGTAGAAATAGATATCCCTGTGACGCCCACATCAACGCCTACATGAAAGTGTAACACATAAAAATGATACCATAGTAAACATAGTAATGAGAGTGTAAACATTAACGAGAGATAATAACAGCAATACTAGGTTATTTCTATAAACAGCTATATATAGTCATGCTACATTTCATTTTTAATCTTACACGCCTAAAGGCCCTTTTTGTGAAAAAAATAATTGAGTCTCGCTCTGTCACGATTTTACCAACATTGAAGTTCTTTTAAAAGTTGGCACTTTACGCACGAGTGAAGTCAATTTTTATTACTTATCATTCTGGTCGCACTAGAATCGTTCAGCCGATTTTTCTGGCATAATTCAATTTCACAGATTCTATACACCTGAGAGAACAGAAACGGATAAACAATCCTTGACTTTACAACGCTAAAGTTTCCGGGTTATGAATTTATAGAGAGACTCTCTGATCCGGTATTAGATCCATTTTGAGACTGGGTAGAGCTAATGTTTCCGGGTTGTGAATTTATAGAGACACACTCCAATCCAGTAGATCCATTTTGGGACTGGGTAGAGCTAAAGTTTCCGGGTTATGAATTTATAGAGACACACTCCAATCCAGTATATCCATTTTGGGACTGGGTAGAGCTAAAGTTTCCGGGTTATAAATTTATAGAGAGACTTTCTGATCCAGTATTAGATCCATTTTGAGACTGGGTAGAGCTAATGTTTCCGGTTTGTGAATTTATAGAGACACACTCCAATCCAGTAGATCCATTTTGGGACTGGGTAGAGCTAAAGTTTGCGGGTTATGAATTTCTAGAGACACACTCCAATCCAGTAGATCCATTTTGGGACTGGGTAGAGCTAAAGTTTGCGGGTTATGAATTTATAGATTCACACTCCAATCCAGTAGATCCATTTTGGGACTGGGTAGAGCTAAAGTTTGAGGGTTATAAATTTATAGAGACACACTCCAATGCAGTAGATCCATTTTGGGACTGGGTAGAGCTAAAGTTTGCGGGTTATGAATTTATAGAGACACACTCCAATCCAGTAGATCCATTTTGGGACTGGGTGGAGTTAAAGTTTCCGGGTTATGAATATAGAGACACACTCCGATCCAGTAGATCCATTTTGGGACTGGGTAGGAGATATTAATAGATATGAGGAAAACAGGTCGTCACCTTATTTCAGAACGGGTCTAACTCGAAAATTTTCAAAATCGGGTTTTTTGTCCCATATAATGTAAAATATCAAGGCGCGTCCAATGGTATGATCAGAATTGAGTTAGCTCTTACAGTTTTCGCTAAAGAGCTCCTTCCTTCAGAGAGCCAATTTTATTTGTTTCTATACTGCCTTTAATTTGTTTATAGCATGGGGGATCATTATAGACTTTGATCTACTGGTTGAACGGACGTATGGTCGATGAGGCCGCAGCCACGATGAAAGAAAGAAAGTTGTACAAAGAAACTTGAATGGACACCAAAAATATTCATTTGAAGAGATGAGAAGATATTGTGGACCTGACATTCAACGATTAACAAACACCCCGGTCCATAAATTTCATGAATAAAGCGGAAAATGCATAAAATCAATTGTCTCTCAAATTCTATCACTCTGAAAAAATCTATCTTCCTCAAATATTGATATCGCCTTTCTATGGTGTCCTTCGCATTGCGGAATTGTGGGCAATGAGATAGTTGACGCTGCTACTAGGGACCTATCTACTGCTACTCACTTCAATCTCTCGTCTTCTGACGATTTTCGCCCTTTCATCAGTCATCTATGTTTACTCGCTTTCAAAGACCTGTGGTTTAAAATTTCTTCTACCAATAAACTCAAATCTATAAAGCCCGATTATTGGTAAATGGGATTCTTATTTTCGCTCGTCTCGCTATGAAGAGGTCGTTTTGTGTAGAATGAGAATAGGCCACACGAGATTTACATACTCATTCATCTTCACTAGATCTGACCCACCGGTCTGTGAATGTGGCCTCACTCTCTCAGTTAACCACATCCTGCTCTGCCCTATCTCACTCTCCACAAGATCCTCTTTATCACCTACTCCATCTTTGTCCGATGATAGTGCGTCAAACGAATCACTTTTAAAGTACCTTAAAGTACTATGAAAAAATCTAAATAGGGGGCATCAGCGCGAACGACCGTCTGTTTAAATGCAGTTAAAGTGCTTAATCCGACAAAAAAAAAAAAAAAAAAAAAAAAACAATGCAGAGTGAAATATTGAATGATAATTTTGACAAACCGCTCATTGTTATTATTAAAGCAAAAAGTACGTAACTATCACAGCATTACAATAAATATTTTCAGTACGGAAGCCTTTTTTGTATTTTCATGTGGGAATTACTTTACAAATGTAACGTGAGATAACGTTTCAACTAGGGATGGGCTAGTCATCCACGAGTCGAGTCATGATTCGACTCATGACTCGACTCACTCACGAGTCGAATCATCTTTTTGAAATGAGTCGACACTTCAAAGAGTCGACTTACGAGTAGCTTTTTTTTCTTAACTGATAAAGATAATAAAGGGAGAAATATTTTTCCAGGTTTTTGTTGTTTACTGAAGAAAAATGTTCTTTTATTCTGGTGACGATTGATTGTGATATCTTTTTAATGATATCTTTTTAATGTACTGGGAACGTTTATTTGGTAGATGCCCCATGAACATAATCTCAGTTTAATGTTGGCAGATGACATTATTTTGATGATGGCGCAGTGGTGGTAGCAGTTCCGATGGCGCTATGCTCAAGATATACAGGAGGTAACCGAAAATAGTGCGCTTCTTGAACCAAACTGTAAAAATGCATATTCTTTGTGTTATTATATCACATATTTGTGGGCATCATAGCATTACAAGGTTATTTTCATCTTTTCAGAAATTAAGGATGGGTCTGTTTGGTTCCAAAGCGAGTAATCCAAAAAGAAGACAAGAATGTTAAAAATACATGAGCCGGAATCACTCGGGCTACAGAATAAGAATGCCTTAGAGAATATAAGACCTCTCATTTGATTCATAGCACATTAAGAAATTACAAGAGTAGTAAAATGATGGGGGGAGTTTATGTACGAAAAATTCACCAAAAAATCGTAACCTTGGGGACGTGTTCCTTCGTTTGGAAACGTGTTTTTCACACATCTATATATATAAAAGTGAATGTCTGTTTGTTTGTTTATTTGTTTGTTCGCTTATAACTTACGAACTACAGCTCGGAATTGCACGAAACTTTGCACACTTATTTGTTTTTACCCGGGAAAGGTTATAGGCAAGGTATTGTTCGGCCATTTTTTAGTTACGGCCGATTTTCCAATTTCTTGCTCAAAATTTTCCGAATTTTGGCCAATATCTCAAGATTTGTCGCGACAACATATCNCAACTTATACCGAATTTTATGTCATAGTAGGCAATGCCTGGTGACCGAGCAGGGCCTTGTATCGTGTAATTGTGTGGAAATCGGTTTCAAAAACCAAATTCGGTACTTGGGTTTAATAATGGACACTAACTTTAAAATGATTCCGCACGTGGATTACCTATGCAAAAAACTACGAGTTCTCTCATTCCGATTCACTAAAATTAATGTTGAGTGGTTCCCTGCCTTAGTTAAGAAAACTATTTATTACTCTCTAGTCGAGTCTCTGTTGAGGTACGGGGTTCAACTCTACACTTACGCACCTAATAATATTCTCGAACCATTAAAAAAACTGCAGCAAAAAATCAAGAAAAAACTCTTCAAAAAAAATCAATTTAAATTTCTTAATCCAGATCAACTATGTAAACTTTATATTTTGATTAATAACTTTGACAACGAGGAGTATCGCCAAGTCCAATCCGTATCTTACAATCTGAGAAATCAAAATTATATTAAATCCATGGCATTTACTAAGTACGGAGAAAGACTTTTCTCTTACCAAGTTCCCTCTTTATTAAATCAATATTGTAAAGATGTTGACATTAATATAAATATAAAAAAATTGAAGCATATATTAAAAGCCAAATTATGATGATATAGGGCGGAGCATGCACTCCTTCCGACCGGACCAATCGGTCCGGTTGGTGGGTGAGTATGCTCTGTCAAAAATGAATTATTCTTTTAGCGCAATAACTAAAGAAGATCAACAAAATGGAAACAGAGTTGAATATTGTACTCCACAGAAGTTTTTATCTAGCTTAGGAGGTAAATTTATAAAATAATTTTATATTCAATAAATAAAAATATTGTATTGTATTATCATATTTCTCTCATCTTCTCGAAACGAAGTTCAGAGAATATAAAACCTCTTATTTGATCCATAGCACATTAAGAAGTCTCCGATTATTATACTTCATATATTTAGAATCGTATTTTAAATAAATAAATACGACCAGAACATTCCTCCCTTTTGGAGTTGATAAATAATATAAAAATATCTGAGGAACATGAAAATGCCCACATAAAATAACTGCTATTAATTTTCATTGGGTAAACTGACAGCTGACAGCTACGGCTATACGCATATCACGCAATGAATGGATAACGGCAAGAAATAAATAAAAAAAACTTGTCAACATTTCCAGAGAATCAAAAATAAAGTCACGCAATAAAATATAAGGAAACGAGATTTTAGCAAACATACATTATTACTTAACTATTCGTGCAGATGTTAAAACTTAAAATGATGAACATTTTTGTTTGTAGGTTAACCATAGAATTTTAAAAGGAAGGAGATTCTAGATTCATAATGCACAACAAAATTGATCAAGTCCATTGAGTTGTTCTTTGATCTTCAGAATCTTGAATTCTTTCAATCACTAAGTTCCTTTTGGAAAGTCGTATTGTTGTAGACTTAGGATTCAAGGATTAAGTTATCGTGAATTTAAAACGCGTTAACTAACGTTAAAAATAATTAAAATAATACTTAAAATAATTTATTAAAAAAAATAGAAATTACAATAAATAAATAAAATAAAAAAAAATAGAACGTAACACAACAGTTCAATTACTTTTCGCCAAAACCGAATTTAGAACGCCCGAAAATACACACGAATTAACCGTTCACTTATGATATCGCTTCCAAAATTAAACACGCTCCGTTTATCGTTCAAACAATACTGACTCCGTTTATCGCTCAAAGAATACTGACTCCACTCCTAGCCGTGCCCTTCTATTTATACCTTCATTCAAATCGTTCTAGAAGGATCTGGTATAAAGGATTTTCTAGTACGCAATCATACTACGCGTTTATCAATAATTAAAACGTAAATCCCCATTCTAAATGTAAACAGAAACAATGCTTTTGTAATGAGAGAGAGCAATAAAATATGTCATATTTCCCCCCTTCACCCCGACCCCTCTCCTACAAGTCTCATTCATTGCAACAATATAAAACGATGTGGAAAATCACAGAAGGAGAAATCAAAAAAATAGAATACAGGATGTATATTACATATACAGGTTGATCATTTCAGTATTTTTTGTTCAAATATAATCAAGTCACAAAAGACAGTAAAATATTTTCTTAGTGTCAATTAGGACCTTTGAAAATTACCTAATCAAGAAATATTTTTCTTCTCTTTTTTTTTCTACCATTCGCTGCGATTCTCAAATTGCTATTTTTGTTTTTCAAGGACAAAGAAGATTGGAGGTAGAACACCAGTGCGCGACCACGCCGTATATTGTAACCTATTGACAACACAGATTTCTCTAGGGATGGGATTTTCGACTCACTTAGGTGAGTCGACATGACTCGACCCACAAATATGACTCGACTCTCGATCTGGACTCGCATCGAGTGAAAATTTTCAAAAACGCCTTATTTGATCAGAAAGACATAATAAAACCAATTGACAAAAGGGGCATCTACCAAATAAACGTCCTCAACTTCGGCGAATATATTAAAAAGACATCACAATCAATCGTCACCAGAATAAAAGAACATTTTCCTTCAGTAAACAACAAACAACCGGAAACAGTCAGTCAACAAAAAAAGCTACCCGTAAGGCGACTCTTTGAAGAGTCGACTCATTTCAAAAAGATGTTTCGACTCGTGAGTGAGTCGACTCTTTAATGACTAGCTTATCCTTAGATTTCTCATTTATATGTTTTGCAGGGTGCTAAAAGACGACTTTGGCCGTAATTAAATAACGGTTTTAATTTTCGTGATTTCAATTCTGCTACCGTTTGGGCCGAGGTGGTATTGTACAGTATTGATTCCCCTTCTTTATTGTCATCAAATAGAGGGAGAATGTTTAATAGCGGGTAATTTTGGCCCATCTCAGTAACTCCAAATCAAGGGTTAATTTAAAAATTGGACATATTGATTCCCCTTTTTTATTGTCATCAAATAGAGGGAGAATGTTTAATAGCGGGTAATTTTGTCCCATCTCGGTAAATCCAAATCAAGGGTTAATTTAAAAATTGGACATATTGATTTCCCTTTTTTTATTGTCATCAAATAGAGGGAGAATGTTTAATAGCGGGTAATTTTGGCCCATTTCGGTAACTCCAAATCAAGGGTGAATTTAAAAATTGGACATATTGATTTCCCTTTTTTTATTGTCATCAAATAGAGGGAGAATGTTTAATTGCGGGTAATTTTGGCCCATCTCGGTAACTCCAAATCAAGGGTTAATTTATAAGTTGGGTCATAAGATTAGCTACCTCTCCACAGCAGTGTAAGCTCCTTGACATTGTGCAAAGACATAGCTGACACGAGTGCGAGGTACGATAAATTAATTATCAAACTCCTAACAATGTAAACATGATAAGTCATTTCTTATTTCCTTCTTTGGTGAGGGCCGTTTTCAAATATTTTATAAGCAAGAAAGCAGGAAGGGTGGCCGTGAAATAAGAAAAAAATTGGGACAAATCTGATTGATTATTTATTGTTGAGAAATCCGAAAAGAAAGGAATCCAAAAGTTGAAAATGGAAAGGTTGTTTCACCGATGTCATCATTATCACGAGGGCGCGAACCCTCGGGAACACCCACATGTTAGAACTTCGCTGAACGTTGCTTAACTGTAGTGATCACACGGGAACAGGTGTATTCAACATGCCATAGAGCAGGGGTCCCCAAACTTTTTGGTAACGCGCCCCCTTTCTGAAATGAAAGCCTCCCACGCCCCCGCCCCTCCCCTTTACATTATAAATTATGAATGGGTATGTGCGTTTCTGAATGCTATCACATTCAAAACGCTAATGTGTTGCAGAATGCTATCTCATTGAAAACGCTAATGTGTTGTAGAATGCTATCTCAATCAAAGCGCTAATGTGTTGCTGAATGCTATCCTCATTTTTTTGCCCTCCCATTTTTTTGGTGGGGGCAAATAATAAACCCATGTGTCACATTGGCAGTTTTTACCCCTTGAGAGATAGAAGGACTATGTAATTCTTTCTTAATTGACCTATGAAATATGAAATTCCATTCAAAGTGTTCATTATTGAAAATAATAAACAAGAAAGCAAAAATCCTGCTATGAAGATCTTCGCAACAGTTGGCAGCCATCCCTCCCAAGAATTAGGCGACTTGACCAAACATACAAAGTATTCAAGGGAGCTTTGAGTGGCGATGAGCGAGAATGGGTGGGGGGCGTGACATGGCCCCCCATTTATTTTTGTATCACACTTAAAAAGAAATAAGTTTTTCAAATCTTATTGTGAGGTCCAGAAACAATAACATCAACTGTACCGGAACAATGCGTTTATGATTTCATTATCCGAGTGTCAGTTCTAGAGTAATTAAACATTTTACTGCTGGGCTGGGAATGGTCTAAGATAGTTGTGAGAACCTATGTCCTAAAACTTTACCTATGTTGAGTTCTCATGACGAATCAACATACCTGCGGGTACTATCATAGGCAACGATAGTCATAGAATAGATTTTGGTTTATTATTTTCAATAATGAACCTTTGGAATCGTCACGAGAAAAAAAAAAAAAAAAAAAAAAAAAAAAAAAAACCCCCC
>CM022880.1:941752-958496 GCA_012654025.1 Pachypsylla venusta | reverse complement strand
AAAAAAAAAATTACAGGTCCAGCCCCTCTACCACCACCACAAATTTATACAACAGTACTATCAATTTTAAATTTGAAGGATCGCTCACCAAAAGTTGTGTGTTTATAGGAAGAGTCCCTACCAATGGCAAAATACTATTATAAAAATTTTTCAATCCGCTACGTCTTTGACATCCCAGCACCATGTGATTCAAATCTCCCATCTTCCCACATTCACACAATGGGCTGGGTTTCATGCCCATTTTATAGAAATATGTGGGCCATTTTCCATGCCCACATCTTATCCTGGCTATTAAAACTATCAATTTCCTCCACATTTTTTGGTCGTCAAACCACGGTTTATTGGGATATATTTTATTACCCATGCAGAATTCTCGTCCGACTGCTTCCCCCCTCTCCAGGTATCATCTCATGATATTATTTTGTAATTTGATTTTAACTTTCTTAATAATATCATTTTCACTTTCATGAACATCGTGTGGATAGAGTGGGCCACTATTTAATGTATCCCTAACAATTTGGTCAGCTTGTTCATTTCCTGGTATTCCCTGGTGACCCGGAATCCATACTATTTTGAGCTTGTTTTTTGAGGACAAAAGTTCAAGATACAATTTTTTAATTTCTATGATAATTATATTGTTATTATTTTTTAAACATTCTATTAAACTTTTAGAATCGGATATAATTAACATTTTTTCCCCCGATTTTTTTTACCTATCAAGTATTCAAGTGCTTCCATAATAGCTAGTATCTCTATATGCCAAGAGCTTGTTACCCTCTCTATTTTATAACCAATTTTCTTATTACAACTTGGATCAAAGATACCAAATCTACTTAGTCCTCTAGCTCTGTCCACAGACCCATCTGTATACAGACATTTATCAGGGTTTTCCTCGTATTTATAAAAGGTTTGTTTATTAAGTTTTCATTTATAATTAGTTGTCGGTGTAAATTTAAATTTTTAATACATTTTCTTTTTAAGTAATATTTACAAGCAATGCACTTTCTTCTGATTTTTAGAGGAAGTTCCAATGTTTCATAATTTAAAATGTGTTTGGGGGAAGATTTTAATTGTCCCAATGTCCCAGGATCAATCGCAGTGCTTTATATTGCAAAGTTTCAAGTTCTTTAATCTAAAAATTATTCCGGATTTATTTTCCTTTTTTACAAGGTCTTTTTGAAGAAATAAAAATCATAGGTAGCGAACATAATTATAAAGAACGTAAATTTCTAGAAGCTCTCCATATTAATAAAAATTCTTCCACAGTGAACTACAAGAGTGACGTAAACAACACCCAAACCCAAACAGGTATCAAGTAGGTTTACCAAAACCTACTTGATACCTGAATTCTCTAACCTCACTTTGTGTCAAGTTGTGATAGTGTCCACATCGTTCTATCATAACTATGGTCTGATGATGACAGTCTGAGTACTGTTGAAAGCTCACCAAGTTAAGTTATTAGTTTTAATTTGAATATTTTAATTTTAGCTTTTAATTTTAATTTTTAGTTTTTAATTTCAATTTTCTCATTTTAATTTCTAATTTAATTAATTAAACTCTGAATCGATATTGTCAATCATCTATAAATTCTTTAATCTAGTTTTAGTTGCTGTACCTAAAATCATTGACGAATAATTTTTCTATTGACAAATTTAGTTGTAGGGTTTTTAATAAACTTTTTAATATATTTAATTTAATTTGTAACTGTTTTTTTGCTATCAATAAAGTCGATCCTGTACAACCCAGTGTTAAGTCATCTATAAACTGCAACAAAATGATATAATTATTTTGTATCTTTTTTTCAAAATCCTGAACATACAATATATACAACAATCCTGACAATATGGATCCCTGACATAGACCCTTAATATTTACATAAGGTCCTACCAAACCGCGACTATCATTACTATTCTTTGACCTGAGGTCCTTTTTGATGGAAAAATTATTTTCTGTTTTAATGTAGAATTTTCTGTTTTTATAATAGTTATACACCCAATCACATATTTTTTTAGAGACCCTATTTTTAGTCAGTTGATTATATAATATTTCTAAATTCACATTGTCGTATGACCCTAATATGTCCAAGAAAGCTACTATAAAATAATGGTTTTTACTGTACGTTTCCTGTATTTTCAGATTTAATAAATTTAGACAGTCATGAACACTTCTAGTTTTTCTTCCTCCGTACTGATTGCTAGATCTAATACTTTTATTCTCTAGGTACCATTCTAACCTAAGATAAATTATTCGTTCAAAAGTTTTCCCTACGCAAGAGAGTAAGCTTATTGGCCTATATGAGTGAGGGTCTTCCACTCGCGCTTTCCCGGTTTTAAAATTGGTACTATTAAATGGGTTTTCCATATTTCAGGACTCTCACCCATTTCAAATATCATATTATAAATTATTTTTGGCATTTTGTGGTAATTTTCTTAAAATGTCATGATTTATTTCGTCGTATCCGACACTCGTATTTTTATTATGACTTAAAGCTAAATTGATTTCGTTCATGGTAATAATACTATCTAGATCTTTATTTTTTATACGATTTTTTTTGTTGTTGCGACTTTCACTTCGATCCTAGGACAAAGCTTATTTACAAAAGAGGTAATCCAACTTTCACCGATTGCTATTAATTTTGAGCTCAATCTATTTTATTAAATATTTTTTTTTTTTACGTATAGTTTGTGTGTCAATATTTACGAATTGTTCCACCAAAACTGTCTTTCTTAATAATATTTACAGTCCACAACCGTACAGAACAAGATTGGCCTACCACACCAAACACATTTTCTAGCTCATACATTATAAATTGCATTAATAATAACAATAAATAATATTTTTATTAACATGAAAGTTATGTTTACAAAGTTCTTTTCCTAAGCTATGATGGGCTTCTTAGAAAAGGGTTTTATCTAAGAATTAACATTCATGAATGGTAACATCAAATCATTTCTATAACAATATTTATAACAATAAAAAAAAACCATTTCTATTTAATTTGTAGTTTATCAATTATGTTTAACACACCAGATTTTAATTCTCGGTATGTCTCCACATTTAACAATGAGCTATCGTGTTCCAATACAGAGTTTAACAGAGTAGGTACGTAGTATTCAGGTAGTCTTTTTCCATACTCACTGCTCACTCTTGACACTATATAGTATTGTTTTCGTATATTGTAAGGAATTTCATTTTTCAACCTGTATATTGGATCAAAATAATACTCAAGTATTAAAATATATTTGAGGAGATTGACCACGTTCAATGTTTTTCTCTCAGTGCTCAGTAAATTGCCAAACATATTTTTTAATATACTATTTTGAATTGAAATAGTTGAACCTAGGCTAGATTTTGCTGCAAAGCCATAACATACTAAGCCGTACCTAACCAATGATTCGAATAACCCTTTGTATAAAAGCCATTTTACTTCTATTGGTGCCGTGTACCTAATATGATTTAGTCTAATGGAAATAGCCCTCAATTTATGTTAATTCAATACCATCCGAATGTACGAACTAATGTACGTCAGTTCACGCAGCGAACTGACGAAGGCCGGTTCTACATACCTGGAACGCCTACCATTACAGTTCCAGCCAACGTCCATCAATACGTTCTTGGTAACCTGATTTCAGACCTGAATCTGGAAATGGTAGAACAGTTGATTTTGAAAGGAATACCGCTACTACAAATGGTAGAACAGTTGATTTTGAAAGGAATACCGCTACTACAAATGGTAGAACAGTTGATTTTGAAAGGAACACCGCTACTACAAATGGTAGAACAGTTGATTTTGAAAGGAACACAGCTACTACAAATGATAGAACAGTTGATTTTGAAAGGAACACCGCTACTACAAATGGTAGAACAGTTGATTTTGAAAGAAGCACCGCTACTACAAATGGTAGAACAGTTGATTTTGAAAGGAACACCGCTACTACACATGGTAGAACAGTTGATTTTGAAAGGAACACCGCTACTACAAATGGTAGACCAGTTGATTTTGAAAGGAACACCGCTACTACAAATGGTAGAACAGTTGATTTTGAAAGAAACACCGCTACTACAAATGGTAGAACAGTTGATTTTGAAAGGAACACCGCTACTACAAATGGTGGAACAGTTGATTTTGAAAGGAACACCGCTACTACAAACACCAATAAATATAGGAACCTTGTTTAACAATTTAAAAAGACCATATTTTGTACACTATTTCTTGCAGGTTTAATTATTGTTTATCAGTTATTCTAATTTATTTATTATTTTGGTTTATTATTTTCAATAATGAACCTTTGGAATCGTCACGGAAAAAAAATACCCCCCCCCCTCAAAATTTGATATTATACGTTTCAAGGTACGTAGAATCCAAAAATCGAATAAAAAAAAAATCCGTATGTCCGCCGGCGCCGTCCGCCGTGATTGTCACTTTTGCCACTTACCGTTGACCGATTTGGATGAAATTTTGTGTGCAATGGAATACACCCTTTGCGATTTTTGCCGCTTTTTAGCGGTTTTCAGTATTGCTGTCTAAAAGGAGAATGGTAAGAGCTAGAGATCTGAATGTATGTCATATTTGGGGTCTCAGTTGGCTCCGAAACTTTTGGGTTTAATCAAATATACCGCTGCCGGTTTTTATCGCTTTAGAGCGGTTTTCATTAATCCTTTCTAAAAAGAGAATGGTAAGAGCCAGAGACTTCAAATTTAGTAGGTATGTCAAATTTAGGGTATAATTACGCCCCAGATGTGGAATCGTCACGAGAACCCCCCCTCAGTTTTTTTTAGGTATAATTATAATGTAACAACAACCACAATGGTTGTTGAACACAATAAACAAATAAGATAATATATCTAATAATCTTATGTGTTGCATTTTCCCTACTGAATTAACACGTTGCGTTGTAGCAACTACAATTGTCTACTCTGTATACCATCCTTGGGCAGACGCCAAAAGTTTGTTTCTCTTCTTCTATTCTTAATCCTTCTTCCTTGAAGTGGCGTCGTCGACATACTATGGCAATTTGTTTGAAAGTCTGATTTACACCCAATAACAGTTCAACACCACTGTCCAGATCTCGTTCCATACTTACAGTGAACATTTTCTTAGTGGGATTGTTTTCCATCATATCCAATAACAGTTCAAGACCACTGTCCTGATCTCGTTCCATACTTACAGTCAATATTTTTTTAGTGGGATTGTTTTCCATCATATCCATTAACAGTTCAAGACCACTGTCAAGATCTCGTTCGATACAAATGAGGTAGATTCCTTCCTCAATCTCTATTTCTGTAAAGTCATCATACGCGTTGTTTGCTCTTCCTTTTATATCTTTCAATAAAGGTCTGGGATCATACTTCGGGTTTAATTCAGAATTTATTCTCCAAATATCAAAAACAGACGTAAAACATCCAGCTTTCAGAGCTAACTCCAGAAATTCCAACGCTTTATCAAGATCCTGTAGAAAAAGAGATAAAATAAACAAAGCCATTTGTTGACCATTATAAGGGGGATATACCCCAAAAGTTTTGAAAAAACTACGTTCCTAATAGTAGAGTTGCTTTAAAAGAAAGTTCTAAACGAGTCAAGCCACATAAAATATTCCTCCCTTTAATGCGTCCTAAATATGGCGGCCGGTACTACGTAGGAAGACGATTTAAAATGCAACCCATCAAAGTTCCACCTTTTTTACACGTGTTTGATTAACTAACGTCACAAATATGTGCATACTCTCTTGTACATTTTTGGCCAATTTCCATTCATATAAAAATACTTTTTATAAAAAAATTTGAAGCTCTCTAACATCTATTGGTCATTCAAGTCGGGGGTTTTACCCTCCATTCTCTGGAAACTTGCAAATTAGCTACCCACATTGACCTCACCCAGCCTGGGTTAGGCCGGAAATAAACCAGCATCACGAGGGCGCAAACCCACGCGGACACCCACATGGTACAACCTCGCTGGACGTTGCTTAACTTCAGTGATCGAACGGGAACTGGTGTATTCCACGTGCTATAGACGCTGGCTTTAAAAATACTTTCATGACCACAATGGTTAAGTTAATGTCTTTCGTTTTTGAACTAATGAGCTTGTATGAATTTTATTTTAAAAAAATTGTGCACTACAAAAAAAAAATAATAATAATAATAATGGGACTCTCCCGCGGTTGCTCAACTTTTTATGACGGGGACAAACACTGATTTTTTCTTCTAATATTATCATTCTTGGATAATTTCCGTGTGCAGAAACTTCTATTTTAACATACGTAACAAAAATGAGGCTATTTTGTCAATATCTATATCATATTTTCAATTACTTTATCAATATTCTGTAATTCAAATACTTTGTTTCCACGGAAAAAGATAATTTTTAGACAGACCATTACAATATTTTTTTATTAGATAAGGAAAGTCGTGTGATGTTCACACCACATTCTTTTATGGATGCGCTGGTCGTAGTAGTAGTAGTAGCAGCTTCAGTTTGCTTCATCCTCCCCAATGTCATTGTGTGTATTGAGCCCCAGGAATGTTGCGATTAGAGTTCGTTTGTTCCATAGGTCAAGTTTTGTTAGAGTAGTTGGATCAGCGGGGCAATTAAACAAGTGTTTGGTGTCATGAGGGCTGCCAAGATATTTACCACATATATCATGGATGAAGGAATCAATTCTGCTCATATATCAATTGAGCATCTTTGAGAAACCAGATCTTAGTTGTGAGAGTGTAGATCTGGTGGACCGAGGTAGTTTCTTCTCATCTTTATCAACGGGTGGAGGGTGTCTGTTTAGCACTCGGTTCGGTTTATAGCGACTGATTGAGGTTGTAACGGTCTTGGTATGGATCTCCTTGATTCCCAGTTTCAACTGGAAATCATCTATAGGGCGTCCGTTGGTAATTTGGTGGATATCACTGTTATAGCGCTGTACCGTTTGTCTTACATTTCTAGGCGGAGGTGTTCTATTTTACCAGAGGAGCAGCACTTGCCGGCAACCCTGCTCCAATTCTTCTGATGATAGCCGGTATTGAGAAAAACCCAGGACCTAGTCAAACCTGGTTTTGTTCAGTATGCAAGCAAAAACTACACCGTAATGCCCTGGTAGTAATAAAATTTAAATGAAATTAAATGTTATTGCTACATCCATGAAAAAAACGGACATTTCGGACGACAAATGAAGTCGGAGTGTAAATGAGAATTTTTAATCTCCTATAATGTTGCCACTTTCAGTGACTCCTTTACTTGGTTACTGAGCAATACTCACGTTGCTGAGTGCAAACTATAACATACACAAACGCTAAATCGGAATATAAGAAGATTTTTAAAATTCCGAACTTGCTCGGTTTTTCTTGTTGCAATTCCAATGTGACCTCTAGGAAGGAGAATAAACTGTGATTTAGAAACAGTGATGTTTGGCGTACGGATTTATCCGTATTTGTACGGAAATTCTGACCTGGGTACGGCATACGGATAGAAGTCTGATCCGTACGCGAAATGTACGGAAAACTAAGGAATCCGGTGTCTAGACACTGGGACTTGAACCCAAACCGCCTAATTACAAGTCCACTGTGTTTACCACTCGGCCACTGAGGTTGGTCAACCTATAATGGTTTACCAAAATGCGTTCTACTCATGCGCGCGCATGCGCGCATGTACAGAAACGGATTTTTGTCCGACTAATATTTGCATTTTTCATATTAGTGAGTTTACGTCGTAATCACGAAACCACTGGAAAAGTAGAATTGTCTTTTTCGTTGAATTTTTTTTTTCGTGGTAAATAGTCACTAATATTTCGTGGAAACTCACGGGTTGTACAAAAACTGTCTAATAACACTTCTAACATACATCTTCATGAATAGCTGGGTTATACAATTTGCAGTGTTTTAAGGCATGCACGGAAATGTCATCAAAAATACGGAAATTTTTACTATTGGGTACGGAATTGCTCACTTGAGTTCCGAACATCACTGTTTGGAAAAAACATTCTTTTGGTAAACATTCAACTCACCCTTTCATGTCTATGAAAGTAAAGGCCTAATGCTTGTAAAGCCGCAGCATTTAATGGGTTTTTATTTACGGCAGCGATAAGTATTTCTTTTGCAGCTTCAGGGTCTTTATAGGGATAAGGGAGATTCATTAAACCTTTTCCAATCGTGGACATACCGAGAACAGTCAATCTTGTTGGATTTTCCAATGCTTTCCTGAAATCAAACAATTTTTTTATAAAGTGTTACTTATATAACACCATCAGCTCAGGTGAACTTCTCACGATTTGAAGTGTGATTTTTTTTTCCTTATGAAAGTTTGAAGACATATTTGAATCTAGCCCACGAATATACGAATGCCAATTAACATTAAGGAATTTATTTGCGTTCCCCAAAACTGGGGGAAAGGAGAGCCCCACACTTTATCCGCCACTGATTGATATGGTTTCTTTATTTAAAAATATGGCGCGTCCAAATGAACATTGATATAAAAAGGACCCAAATCGGACTAGGCCCCCTTTTACTTTCCTTATCCTATAAAAAGGAAAGTATTCTAATTGGCTCAAATTTTTGATGTCGAGTTTTCAATGCCAAAACAAGAGCGGAAATACAATTATATATTACACTTCAACCTAAGTTGTATTTTTCAATTTCCTGTATGAAATTGATATGAATTTTTTTTATTTCTTTTCCATGTCGATTTTTCAATGCCAGAACACGTTTTGGAGTCCCCAGAGACCAAATCTCGAGTTTCAGGCATTGGTCCGTGTGTGTGTCTGTAAACAAGACATCTCATGAACGGCAAGCGCTAGAGACTTGAAATCTGGTATGTAAGTCAGTTTATTGCCATGAACGGCAAAATAATCTTTTGGTAGAAATCGAATATACCGTTGGCGGTTTTATGCCGCTTTTTATCGGTTTTCACATAAAATGGGAACGGCAATAGCTAGAACTTTAAACTTGGTGCCTATTCAATCAATTTCATACAAGAAATCGGAAAATACAACTTAGGTTGAAGTGTAATATATTGTTGACCGCTCATTAGAGATTGCAGGCCGCTTTTTGGCGGTTCTGCCTAAAACCAGAATGGAAAGAGCTAGAGAGCTATAACTTGAAATTTGGTGCCTATTCATATCAAGTTCATACAAGAAATTGAAAAATACAACTTCGGTTCAAGTGTAACATATTGTTGGTCGCTAAATAGCGGTTGAAGGACATTTTTTGGCGGTTCCGCCTAAAACCAGAATGGAAAGAGCAAGAACTTGAAATTTGGTGCCAATTCATATCAATTTCATATAAGAAATTGAAAAATACAACTTAGGTTGAAGTGTAATATATCGAGAAGTGTAATATATAATTGTATTTCAGCTCTGGAGACTCGAAAACTTGTGTTTGGCATTGAAAAAGAAGACATCAAAAATTTCAGCCCATTATAATACTTTTTTATATAGATAAGGGAGCTGAAAAAAAATATGGTGTGATGTTCACACCATATTTTTTTAATCAATCCTCTAAAGTCTAAATTATTGTTCGTTGACACAGTGGCTATCAAAATTAGTGCGGAGGTTAGATTACCGTTAGATCGGCAGTAACAACAATCTTATATCTTTCAAGTGTGTTTTACAAAATCTTACTTAAGGTATCTGTGTGCTTTTTCATTTAGTTGATTGATTAAAAATTTCATTTCACCCAACTGAGGATCCTTACTATACTTTTGAAACAATTTCAAAGCTAATTCTCTCAAAGATACTCCAAGAAACATAAAAAACCCTGTACAAGGTTTCAAATTACACGCTTTCTCTAAACATTTAATTTCTAATTCTGTTGGAACATTGAAAAAGTCTTCTTGTCTACGGTGCTGTCGAAGGCTTTTCCCCAATAAAAAGTTCCATTGAGCTTCTTCAGGATTTAATCGGACTGCCTCCTGAATGTCATCCAAAGTTTTTGTAGCAGCATTTATTTCGTAGTATATTGCATTTTTTACTCCGTAGAAAGCAGCTTGCTCATTGTCATTCATATCTTCACGTGGAGTAATGGTATTGATCATCTGGAAAGGTGAAAGAGATTTGAATAGAAAGTTATCAATCAGCTTGCTCATTGTCATTCATATCTTCACGTGGAGTAATGGTATTGATCATCTGGAAAGGTGAAAGAGATTTGAATAGAAAGTTATCAATCAGCTTGCTCATTGTCATTCATATCTTCACGTGGAGTAATGGTATTGATCATCTGGAAAGGTGAAAGAGATTTGAATAGAAAGTTATCAATCAGCTTGCTCATTGTCATTCATATCTTCACGTGGAGTAATGGTATTGATCATCTGGAAAGGTGAAAGAGATTTGAATAGAAAGTTATCAATCAGCTTGCTCATTGTCATTCATATCTTCACGTGGAGTAATGGTATTGATCATCTGGAAAGGTGAAAGAGATTTGAATAGAAAGTTATCAATCAGCTTGCTCATTGTCATTCATATCTTCACGTGGAGTAATGGTATTGATCATCTGGAAAGGTGAAAGAGATTTGAATAGAAAGTTATCAATCAGCTTGCTCATTGTCATTCATATCTTCACGTGGAGTAATGGTATTGATCATCTGGAAAGGTGAAAGAGATTTGAATAGAAAGTTATCAATCAGCTTGCTCATTGTCATTCATATCTTCACGTGGAGTAATGGTATTGATCATCTGGAAAGGTGAAAGAGATTTGAATAGAAAGTTATCAATCAGCTTGCTCATTGTCATTCATATCTTCACGTGGAGTAATGGTATTGATCATCTGGAAAGGTGAAAGAGATTTGAATAGAAAGTTATCAATCAGCTTGCTCATTGTCATTCATATCTTCACGTGGAGTAATGGTATTGATCATCTGGAAAGGTGAAAGAGATTTGAATAGAAAGTTATCAATCAGCTTGCTCATTGTCATTCATATCTTCACGTGGAGTAATGGTATTGATCATCTGGAAAGGTGAAAGAGATTTGAATAGAAAGTTATCAATCAGCTTGCTCATTGTCATTCATATCTTCACGTGGAGTAATGGTATTGATCATCTGGAAAGGTGAAAGAGATTTGAATAGAAAGTTATCAATCAGCTTGCTCATTGTCATTCATATCTTCACGTGGAGTAATGGTATTGATCATCTGGAAAGGTGAAAGAGATTTGAATAGAAAGTTATCAATCAGCTTGCTCATTGTCATTCATATCTTCACGTGGAGTAATGGTATTGATCATCTGGAAAGGTGAAAGAGATTTGAATAGAAAGTTATCAATCAGCTTGCTCATTGTCATTCATATCTTCACGTGGAGTAATGGTATTGATCATCTGGAAAGGTGAAAGAGATTTGAATAGAAAGTTATCAATCAGCTTGCTCATTGTCATTCATATCTTCACGTGGAGTAATGGTATTGATCATCTGGAAAGGTGAAAGAGATTTGAATAGAAAGTTATCAATCAGCTTGCTCATTGTCATTCATATCTTCACGTGGAGTAATGGTATTGATCATCTGGAAAGGTGAAAGAGATTTGAATAGAAAGTTATCAATCAGCTTGCTCATTGTCATTCATATCTTCACGTGGAGTAATGGTATTGATCATCTGGAAAGGTGAAAGAGATTTGAATAGAAAGTTATCAATCAGCTTGCTCATTGTCATTCATATCTTCACGTGGAGTAATGGTATTGATCATCTGGAAAGGTGAAAGAGATTTGAATAGAAAGTTATCAATCAGCTTGCTCATTGTCATTCATATCTTCACGTGGAGTAATGGTATTGATCATCTGGAAAGGTGAAAGAGATTTGAATAGAAAGTTATCAATCAGCTTGCTCATTGTCATTCATATCTTCACGTGGAGTAATGGTATTGATCATCTGGAAAGGTGAAAGAGATTTGAATAGAAAGTTATCAATCAGCTTGCTCATTGTCATTCATATCTTCACGTGGAGTAATGGTATTGATCATCTGGAAAGGTGAAAGAGATTTGAATAGAAAGTTATCAATCAGCTTGCTCATTGTCATTCATATCTTCACGTGGAGTAATGGTATTGATCATCTGGAAAGGTGAAAGAGATTTGAATAGAAAGTTATCAATCAGCTTGCTCATTGTCATTCATATCTTCACGTGGAGTAATGGTATTGATCATCTGGAAAGGTGAAAGAGATTTGAATAGAAAGTTATCAATCAGCTTGCTCATTGTCATTCATATCTTCACGTGGAGTAATGGTATTGATCATCTGGAAAGGTGAAAGAGATTTGAATAGAAAGTTATCAATCAGCTTGCTCATTGTCATTCATATCTTCACGTGGAGTAATGGTATTGATCATCTGGAAAGGTGAAAGAGATTTGAATAGAAAGTTATCAATCAGCTTGCTCATTGTCATTCATATCTTCACGTGGAGTAATGGTATTGATCATCTGGAAAGGTGAAAGAGATTTGAATAGAAAGTTATCAATCAGCTTGCTCATTGTCATTCATATCTTCACGTGGAGTAATGGTATTGATCATCTGGAAAGGTGAAAGAGATTTGAATAGAAAGTTATCAATCAGCTTGCTCATTGTCATTCATATCTTCACGTGGAGTAATGGTATTGATCATCTGGAAAGGTGAAAGAGATTTGAATAGAAAGTTATCAATCAGCTTGCTCATTGTCATTCATATCTTCACGTGGAGTAANTGCGACCGCGATACCCGAAAACAATCAAAATGCCGACACAAATGATAACAGTCCAAACGATACGACAAGGTTGCCACAGTTACATTTGATTGTTCACAGTAGGGCTGTTGGATTAGGGACAAAATGCGGCATTTATCGTATTTCGGTGCTTGATGACTTTTTTGCTTCCAAAAATCATTTTATCTAGTGTAAATTTAAGTTGCCCCTTCCGTGCTGCATACTCTTGGGAATTTCTAGGGGGGGGCAGCTGCCCCCGGCTGCCCCCCCTTCCTACGCCCATGTTTTAAGTTAGGTTAATTGCTCAGAAAAAAATTAATAGTATTTGTCTGGTCCCCACACCGGTAAAATATAATTTAAACACTACCATCTCCAATTGAATGGCTCTTCAGATTCCAACTGTTCTTCTTCTTTAATTTCACTTTCGATCCTATCACATTGGACCTTACTAGTATATAGGTAGGCATGTTCTGGTAATTTATAATTATAGGGAGATTCCAGACTCTTAATAGTTACTAAGAGAACGGAGTGCTCGTTATCTGTGTCTGAAGACATTTTCTCTCGAAGAACTTCTAAATTGTTAGTTAAATAATAATGTTTAATTCTATTGATGTCATTACAGATAAGCAAAGAATTGAAACATACAATTATTAGTTAAAAAAAATAAATAATATTAGAACTACATAATATATTATAAAATAACTTTATAAGTTTTTTGTTGGGTGTAAATTTTAAATTTTTAAAAACTTAACTCTCTTTTACTGCACTGATTTAATATATTAGTATTAATTTAAAGTTAAATGATAGTTCTTTGTTCATTTTATCATTACTACCTATTTTCTCTTTTATTTTGATTCTGATGTCTGGTTTGTCTGACCGTCATTGAGAATGAGAATATTATTCAATATATTATTCTTCATGTTCTGAGTTGATCAGATCAGTTGATAATACATACTGATTAGGGATGGGCATGGGCTAGTCATCCACGAGTCGATTCAGAACTCGACTCACTCACGAATCGAATCATCTTTTTGAAATGAGTCGACTCTTCAAAGAGTCGACTTGCGAGTTGCGAGTAGCTTTTTTTATTTACTGATAAAGATAATAAAGAGAGAAATATTTTTCCGGGTGTTTGTTGTTTACTGAAGGAAAATGTTCTTTTATTCTGGTGACGATTGATTGTGATGTCTTTTTAATGTATTCGCCGAAGTTGAGGACGTTTATTTGGTAGATGCGCCTTTTGTCAATTGGTTTTATTATGTCTTTCTGATCAAATAAGGCGTTTTTAAAAATTGTCACTCGATGCGAGACGAGTCGAGAGTCGACTCATATTTGTGAGTCGATCGATCTGTCGATCACCTAAGTGAATCGAAAATCCCATCCCTAATACTGATAAAATTCTTGGAGGAAAGAAGACTTGATAAAATAAATGATACAGAGTTGTCAGATAAGATTCCCCAAAAACGACAAATAAATTCCCCAAAAATTATATCTGCCATATTTATGTGCAAGATCTTTTCAGACTATTACCATTCGTTATACCTTTTGACATTTTATGTCTTTGCTTTGGTACATAGAATCGAAGAGTATCACGAAAAAGCGTTAACAAAACTCGGGCATCTTCGTCGCAATTCCACTCGGGCACCTTCGTCTTTGTTTAATAACCTTATGCATATACTAGCAGAATACGCCCGCTTCGCTTGGCGCCTTAGAGGCATGGCCGTTTATAGTTCCAACCCCCTTTTTTTCGCGATAAAAAGTAGCCTATGTCCTTTCCTAAAGTTTAGTCTATCTCCATACCAAATTTCATCAAAATCGGTTCAGTAGTTTAAGCGTGAAAGCGTAACATACAGACAGACAGAGTTACTTTCGCATTTATATATTAGTATGGATTCATGACCGAACGGAGTAAGGTCTAGTATTAACTTCACCATTCATCAAACCGCCTTCGCCACTATATGTATAGGCTAGGACCACTGAAAATTTATCAGAATGTCAAACCGTCTTCGAGTTACGACCCATTTTTGATTTTTTTGTAAGGAAAAACATAGAATACTATTAGCTCGGGAGATGTCATGTCTCTAAGACGCCAAGCAAAGCGAGCGGAAAAGTAAAGTCTATATTCACTTGCCTGAAAAAAATGTTTTTGGAAATCTAAATACGTACCTATAAATCATAAAGCTGTATGTACCTATGTATACCTACCACAACACAAACTTTTCACTTTTACAAAGCTGATTTGAAGTGTTAAAAAATGAGTGCCGTAAGTAAGTCTTGCGTTTTCGAGTTACGTCAAATGACCGAAATCGGCGAAATTTTGTCGCGACAACATATCATTTCAAAAGCGAAAGAGTTTAATGAAGTCGTTTAATCCTTATTTTACGACATTCTCTGCGAAGATATGGCAAGCCATCCTATATAGTTGTTACGGTTTGCTCCGTACGAGTTCGAAATCGTGAACGGGCAAAATGCAATTTGGAATATACTAAAAAGTCAGAATGGCCATGTCTCTAAAACTTCAAGAGAAACATTTAAATCTGGGGGTTTTAAAGGCTATACAATATAGAGGGTGGACATAAACCCGTACTCCCCCTACCTTCAATTTCCCTTGAAAATCAAAGGAATAGTAGCGAAGCACGGACAAAACAGCTAGTTATCAGTTCAGTTTTAAGGCGATGGCGATGACCAGTAAGTACATATAGCACTGAAGAAAGAAGTCGAGAAAGTACAGGGTGCGACAATTAGTATTTCCACATTTGAAAGAGCTGGTACATAAATACCAAAAGAGATATTTGAAAAATTATTTGGTATTATATAAGCTTTTAAAAATTATTTGGTATTATATGTGTATTCTAGTTTTTTTTTCTATACTTATAAAACGTAAAGCCCAGTTGGTATACTGACTGACTGATAATCAACGTAGCTCCACGATGGCTAAACCTAGAGACTTCAAACTTGGCACACATATTCCTTTTAATATGTAGGTGCGTAATAAGAAAGGATCGAAATTTCAAGTGGGAGCAAGTTACCGCCAAAAATGACGCTTTTTAGCGGGTCTTTTTGTATTTTTTTTCTGGCCAAACTAAAGGATATAATGAAAAATGACCGAGAATGGACCCCCCCCCAAAATAATATATCGGGACCCCATAAAAAATATAAAATTTGGAATTTTCCGGTTTCTCCCCGATTTATGGACGGTTTTCACCACTAAAAAATCGGAATTGAGAAGTACCACTTCGGGATGAGCGAGAATGCTAAAATTTGATACAAAGCTGTTCCGAAGTACAAAAAGTTATATCCTTGAATAAAATATTGAATTTTCTAAATAGGAGCGGTGCTCACTCTGGGGGGGTCGGTTCCACCAAAAATCCAAATTTCGTAACCGTATTGAAGCACGGGAAAACAGCTAGTTCATCTATATTTTGTAAATAATGTCGTCCAAATGACGACCTACGTGAGTGATGCACTTTTGGAGTTTTCCATGACTCTCATCAATTTGCATGATTTCTTCCAGAATTGCCCTCTTTAACTCTTCAAGGGTCCCAGGGCGATGTTTGAAGATCTCAGCCTTGAGATAACCTCACAGGAAGAAGTCACAGGGACTCAAATCCGGCGACCGGGGAAATGTCCTGCGGAATCTCACCAGAACAATTGGCTGTTTGGGTAGCCCCATACAGCCTAAAGCTGATGATGTGGTCCTAAAGTTGTGAACTCAACTAAATTTTTTTTTAGATCAGGAACTGAATCCGTGGAGTGCAAACCATACCTTGTGCGGAACGCCCTCTGAGTGGCTATAATGGTTCACTTTTTTAAAAAAACAACTTGACAACGAACGCACGATGCACGCTCGACCAACCATTACAACAACTAAAAACTAGATGTCATTTCGTGTTGAATATCACAAACCCCACGCTCCTCTCATTATCACTCCTTTAGCAAAAAGCTTATAGTAATCAATTTATGATACTTATTTTAATGAAACCTTTAATAATTGTCACAAACAATATTTTCCATCATAGTATATAAAAATATGTATGTTCTAAGCCTTCTAAGGGATGATATTGAAGCCAAACTTTGGGCGCGGGTACTTTATACAATGCATGTA
>CM022880.1:904006-916700 GCA_012654025.1 Pachypsylla venusta | reverse complement strand
TATCAATCAAAATACAAGACTTGAAGCTGTCCAAACATGTTCATCATATCTTCCTAGCATGCACAGCTTTTGCGTAGCGGCTCGAGTCTACGAACTTAATAGCCACACCTCGCATTGTAGATGTTTTAGTAGTTAACTGTTCTGGATTAATGTTTGAAACAGAATATCAAAATAGTTCGATATGAGATTATCAAAAGACTTAAGTTGTCGTATTGTGAGATGGTATGCGTTGTGTTAGATCATCTTGGTGCATAGAACAGACCATAGGTCTCTTCTACACGCAACAAGTTGTAAGCTTCAAAAACTATTTCAAAAGGTTCACCTTATGGTCATCCACGCTAAGTTGACGGCATTTTTACGCAGCATGAATGATATTTTAGTTGGGTGGTTTTTTGATGAATAACGTCATTTCAATAGACAAATTAAGTGATTCTCTAGCTACTTTAGGCATCTGTTTGGTGCAGTACCGAGAACAATTCTGGGTTTAAGTAGTTAGCACAAGAGAATCTACAGAATTCTTGAGGTTTTCAATTGACGTGACGTTGGTTTTTACTTCAATTCAATATCATGTGTTGGTATTAAAACATATGAGAATGTCTATGGGGAACTATAGTAACAACAAAAATACGAAAAACCAAGTTTTCAAAATATAAAAATTATTTTATTGCCTGAGGTTTTTAAAAGCAAAAAATAATAATACGGGGTCCTGTAATAAGTAGATACAATTTAAAGTTATTACTAATTTTAGAAAAAGTGGGCATTTGGTGAGTAGATAATTTAGAGCCTGGATCGTCCTCCAAATTTATTCCACAGAGGACTAATTATTACCAAGATATAGGTAATCAAGAGAAACTCATTGCGCGTGGGTCTTCTCATTGTCAAGGAACGTTTTACATAAATGATTCGGTAAATGCAAAAACGCAGTCAATCACAAACTTTGCGAAAATTACTTTTTGAATCTTTGAATAACATGTTAATTATAAGTGTTAAAAATATTATTTTGGCCAAAAATCGGAAAATTTCTGGAATTTTTTTAAAAATCGGCGAGAAAAGTGGCCGTAACTAAATGACCCCAACCAAAACCAAACCACATTCAATTGTCATCGAAGATCTACCACTGTGCCAAATTTCAGCTCAATCGGACAATAGGAATTGGGTTAAATTTAATTTCTAAGCTTTAACCACAAACATACATGCATAGTAAGTCAAATAAAAGCCTTTAATAATTAAATTTAGAGATGGTATATAGGATGTTTGCAGTCATCATCAGTCTAGTCGAGTCTATACGTTCAACTTCCATCTTTAGACTCGACTAGACTGATGATGAATCGAATGATTCGAAACTAGTTTCTTTATAAATCATTATAAATAGTGTTTTTGGTAAGTGTTTTGTTTAAATTTGATTTATTTAATAGTTAAGACAATAATTGTCACGTGATAGTGTCGTAACTGACGAAAGCGCTCGTGACTCAACAATTCAGTTGCAGTTGATACAACTTTTTTCTATTTTGAAATTTATTTTTTTATATTCCTTTAATAATTAATAAAAAAAAAAAAGACATCATACCACAACTTTTGAATGCCGTAATTTTGTAAAAAGCTATACCTACTTATTAAAAGACTTCTGAAGACAAACTAAATAATAAACTGTCTATTCAAGACGGGGGTTTTACCCTCCATTCGCTGGAAACTTGCAAACCAGCTACCCACATTGACCTCACCCAGCCTGGGTTGGGCCGGAAAAAGCCAACGATACGTGGTGTTCCCAAGCGGTCACCCATCCAAGTACTGACCACGCCCGGACGTTGCTTAACTTCAGTGATCTGACGGGAACTGGTGTATTCAACGTGGTATGATCGTTGGCTGAACCAGTTTATTTGATTTTTCCTTGCTTATAAACAAAATGTGTGATATTCTATAAGATACGTAAGTAAGCGGCTGTTTGAGACCACCCTACTGAATCTCCTCTAGTCTTGTCTTTACCCACTTGAAATTATCTCCATAGATTCAGTGGAACACCATAATCATATTAGGCTGTCTTATCATAGTCAGTTCTGCAATCGAAACTCAATTGGAATTAGAATATACAGAATAACATTGATACAAGAAAATAGCTGACGTTACAAATAAGGTCTAACCAGAACAGAAGCATGGATTGCTCTATCCTTAACCTTCCTTTTGCAAGCGATTACGAGCGATTTGTCGCTTGAAGTAGGTAGTGCGTAGGTATACAAGATATACTGACTTATTGTTTCCTTTACTCGCTCAAAATGGATCGCTCGTAGTCGCTTGCAATGGATGACCGGTCCAACTCTCTTATTTCAAAGCTTATATCCCAATGAGGTTTATATCTATTGTTATCTGGTATTCTTGCTTCAATCTGACCCTGTATAAATTGAACTAAACATTTTAGCCGTTAGGTAGAAAGCCATGTGATAGCAATTATGCATAATATTGCCTAGAGCTAAACTGTATGGGCATTATTATTCCGTACATAGTTTCTATCAGTGAGAGAGAGAGGAAAAGAGAGTCTTTGGCCCGAGGGAAATATACCAAAAAAAAAGGAAAAATAGAATGACCTGAGGGTTTTATAGAATGAGTAGAATTTATTATTTTGGAAAAGTATTGAAAATATTTATTTATATAAGAGGGGAATACTCTCTATACAAGGTGTAACAAAATAAAATGGGTTACTTGAATCATGTTCCACGGAGAGAGTGGCAATCCATTTGGGGGGGAATTCTCTCTATACAAGGTGTAACAAAATAAAATGGGTTACTTGAATCATGTTCAACGGAGAGAGAGTGGCAATCCATTTGGGGGGGAATTCTCTCTATAAAAGGTGTAACAAAATAAAATGGGTTACTTGAATCAATTCATGCATTTGTCCCAGGTAAAAATCTTAAATCCCGTTATTGGTTTATTGCCTAATAGTTAATGAGTAATGACATTAAGAGCTCTAACGAAAAAAATAACAAGAACATAGAATCTTGAAAAATTATGAACTCCCGTTGGAATCGATCAGGATAAAAATTTGATTGCCTAAACGAATTCACTGTTTGTCCGGTTTTTATGAAACTGTTATTATGCTCATAGATTTAGCTGATTGTGTTTCAAGCTAGTAGAATACAAAAATCGAAGGAAATAATTCGTTTTCCCAACCTACGCCGTCGTGAGTGGTAACTTTGCCGCTTAGTGTTGACCGATTAGTTTTTTCTTTTTTTGGAGCAGCTTTGGGAAGTACCCTGTTTTTGGTTTTACAATCTCACTCAAATTACGAGGCTCCGGGTGGCCCGATGGGGTTAAACCATTCAGAAAATTCTGTAACATACTGAATGTCCATATAGGGTTTGTTCAAAATTGGACAAGGCTTTGAATAGTTCAATGAACAATGTGGGTTTTAAAACTAAACATTTTTTTCGGTCAATCACTAATATAATCTTCACTGCCGTTTCGCTGAAATCATCAACAACTTTTCATTTGTCCTCACGGCGTGCACCCCAAAAAGTCATGTTCCGGGGGAACCCCTATCCAAGTCCGTGATTCGACGGGAACTGGTGTAGTCGTCTACAACTCTACATGGTTGACTTGGGAACATTTTTTTGACAAATTTTATGATTTTTTCGTGGAACTTCAAAAAAGTGTAAGACGGTGATCCTAGGTAGGTTTTTGAAGTTATACTTCTGTAGACGCGTTATGAAAAAATGTGTGATTTTTTTTTACTCATGACGTTTGTTTCACCCACAAAACTGTATATGCATTCTGAAACTACTTATCCGATTGCAATGAAATTTGGCACAGTTGATGGGTGCATTCCTGGAAAGATTTTTGTCTAGGCCCCACCCCTCTAATTTTAAGCTACACCGAGTAGGGACAAACAATAGATGGGTGAGAGCAAAAAAAATTCACGTTTTTCGACCTAAATGACATTTTTTCTCGAAATTTGTCGCGACGACCTATCAACGAGAAAGACCTATAAGCGAGAATGTTTTAGGTGACACTCCTTCTCCTTCATTTAGGACATATTTTGCAACGCGAATGTTAAGCTACACCGAGTAGGNCCTTTTCTTTTTTTTTTTTTTTTTTTTTTATTAAAAAGTAAATACTGAATAAATAAAAATAAATGAATTTTAATATTTTAAAATAATAACAAAAATTGTGTTTGATGAGGAGATCTTTTTTCTATTTATTTAGAATAAAAGTAAATACTAATTCTGTTTCCCTTTATTTTATCTTTTTTTTCAAGGAGATTCAAAAAAAGGTTTAAGATGATATTTCATGCCCCGAAAAATAAAAATAAATTATCTTGATGAGCGCTGAATATGAAATGCTGGAATGTAAAAAAAGAGAAGAATTTTGGCGGCGCTTGAAATATTTTAAACGAAATCGGTCGTCATGCAAACTTTGTCGAGGGAAAAAATTCCTTATAATATTAATCGAATTTTATTTCTTGGAACAATGTGATCCAAGTATTTCTTGGTTCCCAAATCCGCCATTTTGCTCTTTACTTTTGTTCCCATTCTGATTAGCTGTTCCGATTCATGTTTGTTGTTTTGAATTTTTCCCTCTGTTTAGTTTTGTAGAGTCTAACCTCATTTCTGACACATTGAGGGTTCTGAAACCGGGGAGGAGTGTCTGGCCAATTTTTGTTACCAATTTTAACCCAATTAGAGGGGTTAGGAGACGTTTTTACTACCACGCCTGTATTTCGTATGTACAACCGTCCAAAATGTATCCATGACGGCCAATAAAATTTTTTTATTGGCCGTTTTTTTTTTTTTTAATTTTTTGAGAAGGGTTGCCAGACAATCCTCCCCTGTTCCACACCCATCTTTTGAGGTGGGAACGCTGCCTCTAGTGGCCAAATTGGTAAATAAAAAAAGGAATAATCAGCTGTTTTATAGTAAAGAACAGTAAAGTAAAGAAAAAATGGCGGATTTGGGAACCAAGAAATACTTGGGTCACAATTGTTCCAAGAAATAAAATTCGATTATTATGATGCACTTAAAAATTGAGGGTTAAATAAATATTGTGTACGAGGGCAGATTATTTACCTTTGAACATAATCTCTTTTTAGTTCCCCAAATTAATTTTGTGAAACACCTCAAAATACACACCGTCGTTTCAATGATAACATCGTCAATTGAGTTGATTTTTCCCCAAGTCAATTTTTTTTTTAATTTTCTGAACAGATTTTTGCTGAAACGTTTTTAATCACCGATGGATAATTTCCTTTTTGCATTGGTCAAATCCCAACCAATGAAAATATTACGAAATATTAAAAAAAAAATTACTCCACATATTTTTCTCGTGGCTGTGGAGAGACCTAAAAAGTGCACTTTGTGACGTGAAGTAATATATCACTTGTGCAACGCTCATTGTATTTGACTTGGCGGGCGGAGCGCTGCCGCGCTCCTCAATTTGGAAATTTGAGGAATGTTTTTTTGATATCAAACAGAACTACTTAGGTGGTCATTCTTGCTAATTGCACTTTTCCTCAACAACGTTAATGATATTTCACGTGTCAGAACTAGGTGGTCATTCTTGTTATTTGTACTTGCACCTTTCCTCAACAGCGTTAATGATATTTGACGTGTCAGAACTAGGTGGTCATTCTTGTTATTTGTACTTGCACCTTTCCTCAACAACGTTAATGATATTTGACTTGTCAGAACTAGGTGGTCATTCTTGGTATTTGTACTTGCACCTTTCCTCAACAACGTTAATGATATTTGACGTGTCAGAACTAGGTGGTCATTCTTGGTATTTGCACTTGCACCTTTCCTGAACGACGTTAATGATATTTGACGTGTCAGAACTAGGTGGTCATTCTTGGTATTTGCACTTGCACCTTTCCTGAACGACGTTAATGATATTTGACGTGTCAGAACTAGGTGGTCATTCTTAGTATTTGTACTTGCACCTTTCCTGAACGACGTTAATGATATTTGACGTGTCAGAACTAGATGGTCATTCTTGTTATTTGCTATTCTTGGTATTTGTACTTGCACCTTTCCTCAACAACGTTAATGATTTTTGACATGTCTTCCAAACAGAAACGTGTGCCACACGCAGGATTTCTACCTTTTTACTTTAGCAGCCTTTTTTACAAAAAAAAGTATTTTTCTCTCTCTTCAAAGGGTTTTCAGTTTTCTCATTTATTATTTACTTAAAGAAATATGAAATGTATAAATATCTTATTCAGAAATATATACTGGGTGATTCACTTGAAAAATCATTACACAGATAGAACAATGTATACATACCTATCCACAAAGCAGCCTAAGACACGTTTTTCATTCTTATTAGAACTCATCAGTTAGGTATAGTTAGGAATTGAACCCGGGACCCTTGGATTTGAGACAGTGACTTATCAAACCACCAGTGCTTGGTGAAGAGGTACGGATACATTGTAACATTTAAATAATCTATTAATAATAAAGACAATATCGATTCTAAAATTTTTAATTTGTGGCGAGCTTTCAATAGTTCTCAGACTATCATCGTCAGGCCGATGTTGACTCTACGATGTTCAGAGTAGAAGTGAGGGTATCAGAGTATGAGATGTTAATANAGGGAGTTTATATCACCGAACTCAATCGCAGCATATTATGTCGTCTGGCTTTTCATATTAGGACGTTCGGGATAGATTATGGTTCTAAGATGCTTGGCAGCCTTAAACTATTCAACTTATTACAGTGGAACCATTTAATAGCAATGAATCAAAATAATGTATATATTTTTTAAAATTTAGCTCATATCTTGTGGACATTCTTGGGGTTAGGGATTATTTAACAGGTGAAAAAACCGCCCTTTGTGTTAAGGATTACAATGTATCCGTACCTTTTCACCAAGCACTGGTGGCTTGATGGTTAAGTCTCTGTCTCTCAAATCCAAGGGTCCTGGGTTCAATTTCTAGCTATGCCTAACTGATGAGTTCTAATAAGAACGAAACACGTGTCTTAGGCTGCTTTGTGGATAGGTATGTATACATTGTTCTATCTGTGTAGTGATAATATAAGAGCTAAATGTTTAAAAAATATATACATTATTTAGATTCATTGCTATTAAATGGTTCCACTTTAATAAGTTGAATATATTTTCCGTCCACCCAGTATATAAAAAAGAAATTTCTTGGTTGATTTTGATGAAGAGAAGAGAAAAGGTAAAAAATAAGCAAAAGATAAGCAAAATATTTTTTAAAAAAGAGATAAGACGAAGAGGGATATGAATTTGAAAAGAAGAAGAAGATTTCAAAAGAGAAGTAAACAGAACAGAAATAATCAAGATGTTAAAACAAATTGATGCACAAATTGTAAAGGGCGGAAGTCAAAGAGATATTCCAAAAAAAAGTAATAGACCACAAGTTGGTGTGTTTGTGTGCCAAGTCCAAATGCAGGGTTGAAAAGGGGAAGAAGGAGTAAAGAGAACAGAAATAATCAAGATGTTAAAACAAATTGATGCACAAATTGCAAAGGGCGGAAATCAAAGAGATATTCCAAAGAAAAGTAATAGACCACAAGTTGGTGTGTTTGTGTGCCAAATCCAAATGCAGGGTTGAAAAGGGGAAGAAGGAGTAAAGAGAACAGAGATAATCAAGATGTTAAAACAAATTGATGCACAAATTGTAAAGGGCGGAAGTCAAAGGGATATTCCAAAAGAAAGTAATAGACCACAAGTTGGTGTGTTTGTGTGCCAAGTCCAAATGCAGGGTTGAAAAGGGGAAGAAGGAGCAAAGAGAACAGAAATAATCAAGATGTTAAAACAAATTGATGCACAAATTGCAAAGGGAGGAAAGTCAAAGAGATATTCCAAAGAAAAGTAATAGACCACAAGTTGGTGTGTTTGTATGCCAAGTCCAAATGCAGGGTTGAAAAGGGGAAGAAGGAGTAAAGATGATGCACAAATTGTAAAGGGCGGAAGTCAAAGAGATATTCCAAAAAGAAAGTAATAGACCACAAGTTGGTGTGTTTGTGGGCCAAGTCCAAATGCAGGGTTGAAGTTGAAAAGGGGAAGAAGGAGTAAACAGGACATACTCTGAATTTAAAGAGATACAATTTTACGTCAGGTGGAATTGGTGAAATGGAACTGGGCAGCTCGCATAGCACGATCAAAGAACAATCGATTGACCGAAACTGTTTTGGAATGGAGCCAGAGGGATCGTCGATCTACGTGGCCGGGTTGTTAAGAGCATTAACTCTTGGTCCGGAGGTTGTGGTTTCGAATTCCTCGTTTCCGGAATGGCATGGCTGTAAAAAGAAGTACCGTGAAGTAATTTGAAAGCGGTTCCGGGCCCATAAGTTTTTGTCTCCTTAGTTCCTCCAAACTCGTCCTGAAGTGGGTATGTAAATGTCCAGAAAATCTTACTCCAAATATACAATCCTAACTTACTTCCCATTGAAGTTCCAGAAAATGGCGACTTCTAGGGTTTTTTGGTTGGCTTGCCTTAAGTAGTCAAATATGCAGGTTTCCTCAAAATGATGAGGCGTTGTTGGTGGTATTTGTCAGAAAATGGCGACTTCTAGGGTTTTCTGGTTGACTTGCCTTAGGTAGTCAAATATGCAGGTTTCCTCAAAATGATGAGGTGTTGTTGGTATTTGTCATCCTCTGAGAACCCCTATCTGTTCCTTGTGAATCGTCTTACTATTATTCCAAGTTGTTCCAAAAACAGGATCTGATGCGTTTAACATGCTATGCTTTTATTACCGCATTATTGATTACTTGGTGACCTGGACACTTGGTGACCTGTTCCCAGAGCACAGTTCTAGCATGTCTTCCACTTCATGCATGTGTTCGGAATAAGTTTAGATTTGTGTTCTCAGTGACGTAAAGAATCATATTTGAATGTTGCCCGGAGATGATAACAAATTGCCTGGAGGTATACCATGCTCCATTATATACTATGCCTAATTTAGGTATCAAGACATACCAGGCGCCCTGCACTGGCACTCTGCACTTAATATACTATCTAGGATTTTGTTATAAAAAAATGTATAACAATAAAATACTGATATATAAAAAATTTACATAAAATTGGAAAAGAAAGTTCCCTTGTCAGTAAATTTAAAATCTAAAAGTGCATTAACAGTTCCATGGCAAAAGTCTTCGCCCCCATTGCTGTCTAGGTTTCCTCGCATTTTGTTCTCTGGCAATGGGTGAAAATCTGCTCCCATGAGAACAGTTGGTATACTGACTGACTGACTGATAATCAACGTTATCAGTCTGATATCCACGATGCCTGAAACTAGACACTTGAAGTACCGCCAAAAATGACGATTTTAGCGGGTCTTTTTGTAATTTTTTATCTGGGCAAACTAAAGGAGATAATGAAAAATGACCGAGAATGGACCCCCTCCCCCAAATAAAATAGTATATAAAGACCCAATAAAAAATATAAAATTGGAATGTTTCCGGTTTTTCCCCGATTTATGTACGGTTTCCACCAATAAAAAAATCGGAATTGAGAAGTACCACTTCGGTATGAGCGAGAATGCTGAAATTCGATACAAAGATGTTCCGCGGTACAAAAAGTATTGAATTTTCTAAATAGGAGCGGTGCTCACTCTAGGGGGTCGGTTCCATCAATAATGTAAATTTCGTAACTGTAGTGAAGCACGGGAAAACAGCTAGTTTATTTATAAATAAAGTCTACCCTATACGAGTTTTTTGAAATTTATTTAGTCTGATTTTATTGTTCCAGGGTGTATTATTATTTTGGGAATTAAAAGTTTCGCTTTTTATAGATAGGCATAGGAGTGTACTCAAATAGTTTCGGTATGCAACTATGAAATAATGCTTATTATTATTAAACATATATACCTATGCTATGATACTGTAGATACCTAATATACATGCTTCTTGAGAGTTGATTATAGAGATCCTTCTTTCTGAATGACCTTTGTGGTTTTTGTTATATGATAAGGGTATGCTTTGTAAATACCTACTCGTACAGTGAACAGAAAAAGTCTCTAAGCAAACATCAAGCAAGCAAGTTCAGTACATTAATTAATATCACCGAAGGGCATCTTCGTATTGGATGATTCGCCAGTTCTATGAGAAAAGCTTTTGGAGCGCCTGCGTGGTAAGAAATTGAAGTTGATATCAGAATGTATTTCTTGTTTTCGAGTTTTCGATAGAAAACCGAATGGTGACAGTGTTAAGGAGACGGGAAATTCAAAAAACATTCTCTTTCAATTAAAGAGATCTATCAACTAGAAACAAAGAGCTGTCCCTAGCTGACGAGAAGTATGACGAATTTGTCATACTTCTTTGCGGGAACGTGGGCAAATATGTGGAGGTCAAAAAATCAATTAAGTTGAAAAATGTTTTTTTAGCCAAAAAGATATAAAAAAATATGGTGGGAAATTATGAGAACTCTACAACCGGCCGAGGTACGGCCGATTTTCCGATTTTTTTATGAGGTATCATAGAATACTATTAGAAACGGTGAGAAATATAAAACAATAATGAATGCCCCCCCCAAACCAAAGACGGGGACCCCAGCAATATTATCAGAGTTCAAAACTCTCCAACCGTTTTTCGAGTTACAGCCGATTTTTCGTTTTTTGTATGGGAAATCATAGAATACTATTGGGAACAGTAAGAGATACAGAAAAAAATATGGTAATAGACTCCCCTCCAAATAAAATCTAGACTTATTATCAGAACTCTACAACCGGCCGAGGTGCGGCCGATTTTTTTATTTGTACAAGCTGTAAGCTGTTGAAAGACACCTATTTTTGCTACTAAAGTTTCATAGCCGGAATTACCAACTCGGGCACTTATTGATCTAAGGCGATCATCTTTGTACAACCCGTAAGTTTCCACGAAATATTAGTGACCATAACCACGGAAAAAAAATTATTAACGAAAAAGACAATTCTACGTTCTAGTGGTTTAGTGATTACGCGTTAATATGAAAAATGTAAATGTAAGTCGGACGAAAATCCGTTTCTGTACATGCGCGCGCATGAGTAGAACGCATTGGCCGAGTGGTAAACACAGTATACTTGTAATTAGGCGGTTTGGGTTCCAGTCCCAGTCTCTAGGCAACAGATTCCTTAGTTTTCCGTACATTTCGCGTACGGATCAGACTTCTATCCGTATGCCGTACCCAGGTTAGAANAGCACATAGCTTCTATTTGCTCTCCATACTTCATAATGTATACCCCTGTGGTACCGGTCACTGAAGTTATGCAATGTCGGCCGTTTTGAGTATTGGAATGGGATTCCGCTCGGAAACATCACGTATTGTTGAATGTTTCGGGCTGCATTCAGCCTTTTGATTTTCCTAAATACTAACAAATTCAACACATTGAATACACTGTGATTCCGGTCTCTGAAGTTATGCAGTGTCGGCCGTTTTGAGTATTGGAATGGGATTCCGCTCGGAGACATCACGTATTGTTGAATGTTTCGGGCTGCATTCAGCCTTTTGATTTTCCTAAATACTAACAAATTCAACACATTGAATACACTGTGCTTCCGGTCTCTGAAGTTATGCAATGTCGGCCGTTTTGAGTATTGGAATGGGATTCCGCTCGGAGACATCACGTATTGTTGAATGTTTCGAGCTGCATTCAGCCTTTTGATTTTCCTAAATACTAACAAATTCAACACATTGAATACACTGTGCTTCCGGTCACTGAAGTTATGCAATGTCGGCCGTTTTGAGTATTGGAATGGGATTCCGCTCGGAGACATCACGTATTGTTGAATGTTTCGGGCTATGCAAGCCTTTTGATTTTCCTAAATACTAACAACTTCAACACATTGAATACACTGTGGTTCCGGTCTCTGAAGTTATGCAATATCGGCCGTTTTGAGTTTGGAATGGGATTCCTCTCGGAGACATCACGTATTGTTGAATGTTTCGGGCTGCATTCAGCCTTTTGAGTTTCCTAAATGTTTCGCAAAATCCCAACCATTTGGAACCATATTTCAACCGCCTCAACATATCTTTTTGAATTTCTACATTTTACAGTTCATTGTCTACAAATGCCCCTTTTTTCTCTCCATCAGCACATAGCTTCTATTTGCTCTCCATACTTCATAATGTATACCCCTGTGGTACCGGTCACTGAAGTTATGCAATGTCGGCCGTTTTGAGTACTAGGATGGGATTCCGCTCGGAAACACCACCTATTATTGAATGTTTCAGGCTGCATTTAGCCTTTTGAGTTTCCTAAATGTTTCGTAAAATCCCAACCATTTGGAACCATATTTCAACCGCCTCAACATATCTTTTTGAATTTATACATTTCGCAGTTCATTGTCTACAAATGCCCCTTTTTTCTCTCCATCAGCACATAGCTTCTATTTGCTCTCCATACTTCATAATGTATACCCCTATTGTATTCTATGACATGTTGTTATTATATTTCTTTTGTTTTCCACATTTGGTTTTATAATATTACTCTATTCAATAGACTACCACAAGCATATTATAATATACCTTTTATTAGATTTTTTTTTTTTTTTTATAAAATAATACGTAAATGGAAGTTTTACATTATTTTTATCATAAAATTTTCAATGGTCAAAAATAAACCTTGTTTTCATAAAAAAATATTTCCAGATTGTGTTGAGTAAACTGTGGTTAATTGTTTTAATAATCTTGTTTTAATATGGTAGGAAATTTTTGAAGTACAAAATTTTGAACAAAGAATAAGATCAAATACTTTTAGGATTGTGT